>VYXC01005331.1:286783-304767 GCA_013397175.1 Platysteira castanea | reverse complement strand
CCAATTCCTTTCCTTCTTGTAGCTGTTTAAGGGGATAGGAAGGTGTACTGGTAAATAAATTTTGTGTGAAAATCTGAAAAAAAACCCCAGGTTTTTAGGAGGTTAGCTAAAGTAAAAGAAATTTTTCTCATATTGAAACTTCACTAAGGTTTCATGCAGCATCATGAAAAGACATTTGTTCAAGCACAACTCCTTCACATAAGGACTTGGTGGCCTCTCTACTATCACCTTATAGGAACACCTTTCTGTTATCTCCTGTTTTTGCTAACAGTCAAGGCAATATTTTTAGTATTGGAGAACTAGAATGCATCAGTTCTACATGAGAGTGGGACTTCGAGAATATACACTGAAGTCTCAATCACTGGTGCAAAACAAAGTATTACTTATTTTTTGATCTTCCAACTGTTTATTTTTAGAAACAATTTATGAATAATATTTCATGTAGATTTATTGAAAATCATAACATAAGCAAATACAAGTGAAAAATTATGAAGAAAGGTATAAAATATCCATTGGAAATGTTTGAAGACTCCATTGAAGAGATTTGTCTTTTTTCCTTTTTTAATGTTTGACCCACTTAAGTCTACAACCTTACTGTGTGATAAGCCCCTACAGTGCTTCTGACATTAGAAGAATTGTGAAGATGACAGCCTCTGGCCTCTAAGCCACCAGCCTACTCTGGTGAAATCAGACAGCTTTAAACTCAGTTTTCAGCTCAGTAAACAAAGTTTTAGACCTTTAAGCTTTGATAACAGGGATGACAAAAACAACCCTCAAAATCACCAGGTTATCTCCATGAAATAAACTCAGCAAACTTTTCTCCAAAATTATGTATCATCAGCCGATCTAAAACTGCATGTGGACTAACTATTTGCAAAACTGTTTGGGTTGCCTGGAGATTTTAGAGGGGTTGTTATAATGAAAAAAACTAATTGGAAATTACTTTTGCACTTGATTCTAAGGAATCTAGTAATTTTTAAGTGCCTATATCTGAAATGAGCCATAGGACACTGAGTTCTGGCATTGCAAAAGGCTTAAACAGTTACTTGTGTCAGTAAAATACACGCCCCTATTGTTAGCTTTTAAGCAACGCTCATCCTTTACTATAAAAATCTCTGGTGTTGAAGAAGAACTGTCTGGGTAAGTGCTGAGCAAGGATGAGTAACCTTCATTCCAACACTTGGTTTCATGCAGGGGAATTATGTTATTGCTTCCCTCCCAAATCTTTATGAAAATAAGATGCTTGCCATGAAGACTTCTCTTGTAAAGAAAATTGATGTTGCATTTATAAATGATGTGTTACTTCAGAACACATGGCATTAATTCTTCCTATCTGACCTGAGCTACACTGATGCTTCCCTTTCTTTAAAGCTTGTCTTTAGAAGACTCATCTTTGAAGTCTTTATTCTCTCAGAAATTTTGGCAATCTATATGAACAAAATATGTCCATCAAATCCATAGAGTTTGGTTAGGCTGGGAATTGTCACCATTCAGTTGTTAATCCTTGTTAAAACTTTTTAGAACTAGACAGAGTATAAGAATATTTCTTCTTTAAAGTGCTTCACACTGTTTCATCAATACATATTAGATAATCATTAAAAAGCCAACAGCAAATATTGTGCAACATGTGCTGGTGCACTGACTTGTCTTGCATTTAATTAGCCAATTAGTTTTGCATGGATTACCACAGTAACCTGAAACTACCTATTGCTACAAACTAAAGCTAAAAGGAAATAGAAAAACAGCACATTACCTGGCAGAGAGCTGCTGTCCGAGACAATAATCGGAACTTGAGAAATACAGAGCCTTTGTTCAGTATGAACATTTAAAGACTCTTTGGAGACCTGATTGGCCGATTATCACACATGATGTTTGGACAGTTTATTTTGTGTGACCAATTGCCAAACCAACAAGCATCTCAAATTACTGAGGCCCAAGAGGTTGTGGTGAAGCTCAATATTCAGAACACAATCCCACAGAAGGACATCCTTGGTTTATGAACATTACATCACCTGTTCAGGGTTTCTTTCGCAGCTTCTTTTTCTGGCACGCAGAATTTTTCCTTATCATCCTCTGTTCACTTTCAAAATTTTATTTAGATGCTATAGCCTTTAAAATGAGTGCTAATATCTGGGGACACCAGAACATAGGTTGTGTCTAATGCCCTAGGGTTTTAGCACACATGGTGAGGCTGGTTGGGAAACTGCCTTTTACAACATACACTAAGATCAACATTAATATTATTTCGTTGAATGAATAAAAAGTATAATAAAAATGCTATAAAGATCATCAATAAAAGCTTAAAAGGAAAATTAGAGGCAGTTAATGCAACTAACATGTTGCAAAAGTCCAGTTTTTTTCTCATTTGGACAAAATTGTCCAGCAATTAACAGTAACTGTGCAATTAACTTAGATGTTTTTGGCTGCTCAATTAACAGTCAAAATATAAAATACTCCATTAGATTTTAGAGAGTAATGAGAAACTTTCTATTAATAAGCAATATTAGCCATGACAATATCTAAAAAACTGTGTTTTGCTGGAGATAATGCTGAATTTGCTGAAGAGCTCCAAAAATTATTTTCCATTATTTCTTAAATTTTACAAAAACTCACTATTTTTGTGTAGGAAAAAAAATTGAATCATCTGAAAAACTGAGAATAGAATAAATATATACTTAGAAGGTATGTTGTCCCTAAGATCAGATCATACCTGCACTCAAAAATTCTGAGCAAAATGCTTTTTAAGGTTCACGTCAAAACCCTTTCCTTTTTAGTTGCAAAAATGATCTTAACTATTTTGCTGGAAAACCAAGCAACAAGGTGTGTATGTCCTCACAAATGCTATTTTTTATCAGTCTTGCACACCATACTTGCCTTGACCCAAAAATTGCTGGAAAGGATGAAACTGCCTGGCCAAAAGAAACAGAAAAACATTGTGATGACTCTTGTCCTAGATATTCACTAAGCAACTGATATTAAAACCTCAAAGATCTTAGAAGTGCTTTGTTTGAGAATTTTAGGCCTTCTCTGGGACAGATTTTATGGGCAAACTGCTGTTACTTTCACTGCTCAGCACTTTGAATGTTCACAGGGAAGAAAGCGATTCTGGGAATAAATTTCTTAATTTATCTGAAAATAATGATGCTAATGATGATCTGCATTTCTAAGATGTGTGGCAGTCTCACATGAAAAGTGAGACAAGGTCAAGAATTACTGGAAACTAACCCAGTAGCAGACTTGCTTAAAGAAAAAGATCAGCCTAATCATGAGAAAGTATTATCATTTAATTGATCTCTGTATTGTCTAAAACTTTAATTTGAATCTGAAACAGTCCTTTCAGGAAGAAAGAAATATACTGGAGATAATGCATGGCAGTGATAGGTGAGCATCTAATGCCAAACTGTGAGGAGGATACTTGCAAGGGGTGTTCATCTCAGCACTGAGGACAACAGCAGGAAGGGAACGTGTTTGCTGACACAAGCACACAAAAAGAGGACAACAAAGGAAGTAAACATGGGATGCTGAACTCTGACAAAGACCCTGCAGTGACAGCAATACCACATTTCCTATTATTGGAGAGAAGTAGGAAGGGAGGCATTGTTATTGCTGGACACCTTCTGTTACATTTTGACAACTTGTGTTTAGTCCCGGGTACAGCTTTCTCACTTGTGTCAGCAAGGCTGCTCTCCCCCACTGTGCCCTTCGGTGGCAGGCCCTTCCTTCCACAGGATCCCCATCCCACCACAGGCGGGGGAAGAGAAAATCACCACTGGTCCCAAGATTTCTGTATCCGTGAGAAATAGCCACAGAAAGATGGATTAACAGCAGGTTCCACTGCAGTGTCTCTAGGGATGCTGAACACAAAGTCCACATGAGCAAGCACAGCACAGCACCAACTTGGTATCACAGTGGGGGACCACAGCTGCCTTTTGCCCATTGACTTCAGAGAGCAATAAGAACTAAAATCTGTGCCTATCCTGTGGCTGAGCTTCTAAATTCAGGGAACTGAGCATGAGGTAGAAGGTCAGAACTAACACAAAAGTGTACATCTAAGTGACAGAGCTAACTGGCACGGGCATGCCAGTGGCAGGCAGCTGGCCTGCAGCCCACTGTCAGCTTGAACTTGACAAAAACAAAAGTTAATACAGTCTTGGACCACTGTCTATATAAAAACATATCAATACCAAGAGGGCTATTGCTCAACTCACTATATGAATATCTAGCAGTGTATTTTGTGAATAATAATGGCAGTGAAGTTTTACATAAAATACAAATCCAGCTACTTGAGAGCTCCTCTGAGAAAGGGTGCCTAGAGCTGGCTCATTTATTGCACCTTGCTGCCCCCTTACCCATAGGCACATATGAGATGTAACTATTCCTCCCCTGGAAGAGAGCCAGACACCAGGAGACTGTGAATTTCTTTTGGGATCATAAGATTAAACTGTTAAAATTGAAGAAAACTCATCATAACCATTTAGTCTGGCTGCTGATCTGAACTTCAGCTCAGGTGTTCTACACACTAACATCTGTTTCACTATGTCTTTTTATTAATAGACATTTGAAAAGAAAATATCTTTCCTGCATATAGTCAAGTGCCACCATTATTGTTGCAGCACAGTTTTTCCTTCCGTCTCAATCCAAGTCTTCTTGAAAGAATGCCCTGTGTTAGCAGTGGCAGTAGTACCTAAAGTTATCTGGCAGATTGTTCTAATAACAGAGGTTTGGTCACAGACTGTTTTCTTTTGGTGTGATTTTTTAACTTTTTTTTTTTTATAACTCCCCGCAAGACCTCAGGTATGGGGTGATAATCTTCTTTTCTCCTACTAACATATACTCTAGATTTACACATTTTAGGGAAGATTTTAACTTGTAATACAGATCGGCAAGATATTCTTTGACTTACACACAATTTGACTTTTTCTCTAGTAAGGGAGCAATCCATCACAACCATATTTTGACATTGAGAGTGCTGACATCTGCATGTGATCTGGGCATGTAGATTTCACTTAGAATCAGTAGGCAGAAATGAAATCTGGGACATCTCTCCCTGACTTGTTTTAGACATCTGATCTATAACGCAATGATACGTGGCCTACAAGTGCCTATATCTCTCCATTATTTAAAGTACATCTGCAAAAGTTGTTCAATTATAGATGCATATGGTACTGAACTCTGTGTTGGGATGAACCCAGCCCTATATGTAGTTGTAATACAGTTTCTTGGTATTGCAGTGGACTGAAAATAATGACCCAGTCCCTTCTTCTAGTTCAATGCTCTTAAATCTTAAGTGTTTTGGAGGAAGTAGGACATGGGTTATTCTGTTGGCTTATTTAGCTCTTACAAAATAAGAAAGTGAAAAATGTATGCTCTAGATTCTAAAAATGTTCTTTCCATCTCCTTTGAAACAGATCCGCAGCTTAACAGCAGGATGTTGAAATCTGAAATTCTGCAATCTTTTCTGTACTGTTGGGAAAACTATGTTCAGTTTAGCTGAGTACTGAGTCTCTGAAAAGCATGTGCTGCAATATCCATAATTTGTTTCTGTGTTTGCAAAATGTGCAACTCAGAACTGTTGCATCACAAGTATTTTTGTGGTTATCATGGCTTCATAGAAGAAAATTAATGGAAAGTGCAGACAAATTATCTTGTGCTTTGCATACCACAGACAACTATCTTTTTTGAAAGTAAATCTTCAAGTCTTATGCAGAAAAGCATAAGAAAGAAAATCAATGCCATGTTGCACAAAAAAGTGACAAATTTTATATGTGCAATTTAATTGACAATTTACTCAACTAAGTCGCTGAATAAACCACTCCATTAAAACTTGAAACAATGTCCTATGCCTTATAGAACAACCTTGAGGACAGCTTACCTTATGTAAAGGCTGGACACTTGCCCAGAGCTGCAGAATTGGAAAGGCAGCATTTTTAGAACCAGTTTATGATTGCACTGATTAAATTTCTAACAAGACATCAGTTTTTATAATGCATAAAATTTTTTGTCTCATATTTTTATGGAATTTTGTGAGATTGTATTTCATATCTGAATATGTGGCACTCTACAATTTTATAAAAGTACCTGGTATTAAATACAACTTCTTCCAAATGTGGAGAATATATTTTGTTCAGGCAACAAAGTAGCTAGGGCTGTCTCTGATGATGTAGATACTGAATATGCATCAGAGACTGCTCAAAACTTAACAAAAAACCCAGTAATTTTGCCAAGATACTACCAAGCTTTTTGAATAAGCTCAAGAATTCCATAGCAGATCCATTTGCAGAATGAAAAACAACAGCAGCTACAACAACAACCACACAAAACCCCCCAACAAACCACAAAAGAAGAAAAGGCAATGTTAATTTCAAAACTACTCCCTGTAAATTATTTGAAAAGTATCATCATGCAGCTTGAAGCTTTGTAGGCTTAGATAACTGCAGATACACAAGAGATTGAGTAATAAGATATGCCATAGGGTGTGACAATATACAAGTTTGAGTGTGTTAGGTATGAAGGAAATACAAATCTGAAAGCTATGTTGCACGTCACATTGCCCAACATCGCAGCCTTTGGGTTGCTTCTTGTCTCTTTCTGTGTAAGCATTCTTTTCCAGTGGGTAGACTCAAGGGATATTAAGGAGTGAATGGAAAACACAATCAGGAACCATGAATGAAGAACAGCAGGACAAGACCTGCAGTAGCTGGGCAATGTGAAACACAGACTTTCTCATCAGTCTCCAAAATGGCAGTAACTCTCACCTCTTGTACACCACCCTTTAGAATGAGCAAGATACACTGATGGGTTAAAATCCACCTGTGCAAAATTATGAACACAGAGGTTAAAGAGAAATATCAGTGGTTTCCTCCTCACCAACCGGTACATAAATGCTCATTGCAATGGTACTGTAATAAAAACATGCTCCCTTCACCAGTCCCTTAGTCTGCCAGCCCTCTCCAGTCTGCCAGCCCTCTCCAGTGGCAGACACTGCTTCAGTCTGCTCCACAGATCACCCACTGCCCTCCCTCCACTCTTCCTCCCTAATCTCCCAGCTTCACCCAGCTGTCTCACCCCTCCTTGCTCTAACAGCTCTAGTAACTCAAAAACATGCCAGCATACAAAGTCCAAGGTAAGGAAAAACTATTCCACAAATGACTTACAGCTTCTGCATCATGGAACTGATATTTTAGGTTCCTGGTTTCTTGATTTCCCTTCAGTTGTCCTCACTATCTTGTATTTAAATGTATCTGTATGAATGCATAGATAAATAAAAGAATGCAATACCTTAGAAGTAACTTTTAAGGCTACACTATCAGGGCAGAGTTTAGCTGTGATTATTTGAATATCATTTTCTGCCTTAAATAAAGAAGTATAAACTTGGCCACTAACATTCTAACTTTTTTAAAACACTGCAGTAGCTCATGAAGACCAAATATGTTCAAGTCGTTAATATATATATAATCCCTTTAGATGCTTATATGAAATCCATTTCTTTGTGTTTTATAAATCATTTGTGGGCCAGTGTATTTTTTCGAGTACAAAATCTTTCTCTAGTCAGATCAGATAATATATGTGAGCCTAATTCAGTGGAACTGAGTGTGTACGAGATTGAGCATTAAAAACTAAAGGGTTTTTTCAGAGAGGAAAGGGTGCTATGAGGACATTTCCAAATACAAGCAAAAAGGACAATGAGCTTGAATGCAACAATCCTACTGCCTTTACTAGCATCTTAATTTTAATGGTATACATCTTGTGAAAACTTGTACCTCTTACTTTTAACTTAGTAATCTTTGTCATTGCACAATTATGTTGTTAGGCAAAAAATACTTGTTTCTCACCTGTAAGAAAATGCAAGATGTTCTCCAGCTTGAAAGTTTATGATTTATGTACACATATGTAAGTTGCTAAATATGTGTTATATTTTTTGAAGGTACACTCAGATTTTCATCTGGATTTGGACCATGATTAAACAGGCATCTAAAACAAGCAAGCAGTAAGTATAGATGTATGCTATAGTGTGAAAATGACAGTTGTACTTGGGTATGTATTATATAAACAAACAAGCATAGTAATAAAAATATTCAGCAAATGATGAACTAATTTTGTTTAAAAGAAAGAATGAGATACAACCCAAAGTGATTAAAGAGTGTAGTAAATAATGTATTTCTACTTTGCCTTGAGGGGCAACTATGCTGGCAGAAGTTTTTACCCCTGCAGGATCAGCTCTTGACTGTAGTATCTACAAGGCTAAAGCAGGTTTCTTTTCACGGCTAGAAATGCACACAAATCCTGCCAGCTGAGGGTCCTCGGAAGTCAGATACCCTTTACGCAACTCCCAGCAGGCCTGAATACTGCAACAGCCCCTTTCCCTTACAACTCACTTTTTTGCCTCTGGACTGATCAGTTTCTTCCAAGCCACCCTGAATAGCACTATTTGAGACAAATACAACATTTTTAGCTGCCACAGGTGAAAGATGCAGATCAATGTATAGTTTCACTGTAGCTCTACAGCAGCAGGTTATTTCAGAGATGGCAACCTTTGCAGTAATACAAACCACCTCTCACAGGCCAGCCAATGTCCGCAGCTGAACTGGCCCATCTATTCTATTCATGCTGCTGCATTTTAGGATTGAAATTAAAGCCAGTGTTTTGACAGCCTCCACTTTGAGGCACAGTGGGCTTTTTAGGTAGCTCATGCTTTCCTCAAAAGCAGGGCAGTGCATTGCTGGACTGCCTGAGGATTAAGGATCAGTAGCCTGATCGTTTATATCAGGTACTCTTCCTTCCTTCTTCCTCTACCTTCAAGACCTTGTCTTTTCACTGGTGTCACTAGCTTTCCTTCTCCTGCTTGAATAGTCACTGCAACACCCTCTGGATATTATCAGTTCTCTGAAGGAGAAAAAAAAATAATTAGAAAACATCTTGGATATGCTTTTGTCTCTTTAGGACAAGAGTCTGTCATGGTTTCTGTTTGCAGCAGAAAGTAGGCAGCCTATTTCTATCCTCAGCAGGGCCCAGATCAACAGTTCTACCAAATGAAGAACAAACAGGGATTCCCTCTGTCAAAGTCACAAAAGCAGAATAAAATGCGCCTGGGAGCATGAGTTCAACCAAATATAAAAGGTTCTGAGCTCAGTGGGGTTTAGTTAAATAAATCAGGTCCAAACTTTTAGGAGCACAAACACAAACCATTCCCTTCTCAATGGGGTAACAGAAACAAACACACCAAGTTAATGAACGCAGCAGGGATTGACCAAACAGTTCAAACTCCCCTTTGGAGCAGTGCAAATAGCTATGAAGCAAATAGCCTTAGCCACTTGGCACAGGAAAACAGAACCTGCTCTGCTTTGGTTGGATGACTAAAAGCTTCCTTGATTACAGAAGTCCTTCATTCTAAAATAAGGGGCTAAATTTACTATTAACTGCTGACTAAAGAGTGATCCGTTCAGTTCTGACAGTTCACATGCCAAGTCTAAGTACTGGCACTGAAATGTCTCCTCCAAGCATTTGATTCTGCTGTTTTCATAGCTGGTCCAAATTTTGCATCTCCTCATATTCCTGTACTGCCAACATCACCCATCAGTACCCACTACTCCTCCTACTCACCTGATCATAGAACTATTCCAAAGAGGTCAACAGGATCATGTGGAAAATACATACACACGTATATATGGTATTTATGGTTGCTCACTACAGGCTATAAATACCATACTGCAACACTAGAACTTCCCAAAACATCAAAGCAATATACCCACACTCTTCCAGGGCTTTTTTCATTTCCCCACTTCACCTCCTAGTATGCACATTATTGCATATTTCTTCCTATTTTCATATCACCTTGTGTATTTGTATATATACATACGATTATTACTATTAGAAAACTATCTACTCACTTATGTATATTCAGCTGCCGTATTGAGAAGTAAATATTTGCAAGAATGCAAGATTCTCTGCATATAACACAGCTATAACTGCTGTTCAAAGTACTTATAGAACAGGATGTTCAGCATACAGTTATAACTTCTCGTTTCAGCCAGTATATGTTTGTTAGTAGAGGGAATTGATTTAAAAGTAGGATTTAAGCTTCAGTTATAAAGAGATAACAACCTACTTACCCAGGAACCAGTAACACAGAAATTAGAGATCCTAATTTAGGTGGCTAATTTAGGTATCACAAGAGTACAGCCCTGCATACAAAAATTCTTGTATTTATACATCTGGGATAAAACTGGTAAATGGGGGGAAATACAAAAAACAATACAGAAGAAATTTGTAACTAACTTCTTAAAGTTAAAAACATATCCTGTATACTTAATAAAACATTATTATTCAGTGCAATTAAACTATCAATTTAACTATAATAATTCCAAAATAAGCTTGGATATAACAGCTACAAAAGCTTTGCTAATTTTTCAGGAAATGCATACAAGAAAAAAAAAAAGTCATGGCTTCATAGCTAAAATACATTTTCATTGAGAACAATTAAGTAACCATTCTATGTATACAATATTTCAGCAATGTTAAAGTGTATCTAGAAGTGCAAACTTATTACCCAATTAAGCAACAACATCTTGTTTCATTAACACCTGTCTATGCTATTACATTCAGAAGAAGAATCTATTTTAATTGTGGAAAGGACAGGCATTTGTATCCTATTATGATACTATTCATCAACAACAAAAACCTTCCTATGGCCTACAATTAAAATAAAGAAATCATAAAAGCAAAGGCAAATATTCTCTGTATTCCTTTCTCAAAACAAAAAAAATTAAAAATCAGAAGACAACTACAACCTGCTTTGACTGAAAACATGACGTCATTCCACTTGTGCTAGGTTGAAGATAGCTGCCTCTGTGAAACTCCTCAAAACAATATTTCCTCAGGTTAATATGTTCTCCCTTCTACTCTGTTTTCACCTTCTACATGTGTCATTCTTCCAAGCCTACATTTTTTCTGTACCCTAATAATGACACTTTAAAGGCAGAATTAAAAACCAGAAGGATAAAGAATGTAAACATTTGTAACTCTAAATATAAAAATAGTATGGTAAAACATCAGTCCTGGTTACTATGGAGGAGCATCATCTGTGCCGTATAAAAGCTGCCTCTGACAGTTTCCAGTTTTAGTGTGGAAAACCCAGTATGCCAGTAGGATGAGCAGAGCAGAAAACTACCTTTCTACTGTATCTTGAGGGTTTTTATTCTAATAAATGGGGAGAAGGACAAAGTTCTTACCAAAATAAAGAAAGGAATGGCAAAGAAGATTGAGACATTAAAGCATTTATTTGGAAATAGAGACATCATTTTGATAATCATTGTGAGAAATAATTTCCATTTAACCTAATCAGGAAAGTCAAAGCAAGCAATCCAAAAGAGTAAGTAACGGAGCCTTAAGAAGCAGTCAAAGACTCTCCTCTCAAAAGTGTAAACCATGAGTAATCTCTAATAACCCAGTAGAACTAGACCACAGGAGGGGAGCTCAAGTGTTGACCTGGAGTCACAGAAAGAGAGGAAATGCCAGTCAAGCAACACTGACGTATTAATTGACTGAGAGAAAACACCATAGTGCTTTTAGGTGTCACTTAAGAATGTCCTTCCTCGATTTCTCTAGTGAGCTTGGCACTTACATTCATTAGCTTATAAACCACTTCCATTATTTTCATAGATCTAAAACTGAAACAGACCACAGGCCTTACATGGCACTCATAATGTTCTAGTGTTATGTATGAATGAGGAAATAAACTAAATTGAAATAATGCACCCCTATTTCCAGCATAACTACATCAAAACATCTCTTTTTGAATAACTACATAAGAAGAACATGAGACAAAACCCCTACCTTATGCCTGTAGCCAACATAATTATATCTGCACAAGAGCAAGAAAACAGGTTCTCTTTTTTTTATTCTTCACAAATATAAAGCATACTTCATGCTTTGTAAATACAGGCTATTATGGAATATTTTTTTCTACCTACTTTCTTTATATATACAACCCAGAGGCAAAAAAATACAAAAGCTTTTTTCATTCTTTGCTAAAATATGTTGTTGTGGTTTCTAATCTTAGGCTATTGAGTCCCCTGAATTGCCTTCTGTAGTGCTGGTGAGAAGAAGGGAAAGAGGCTGCCTAATGGAAGATAAGGAGTTAGGATCTTTGAGTGATAAAGTGAGTAGAGATCTTACAAACTCCTCAGGACAGAAAGGACCCCTTTAGTTTAGCACTATGTACAAATAATCATAAAGATGCACATCCTAAAGAGGGGTTGGTAATAGGATGATAGGCCCATTTCCGCCTTCAGCTTCCAGCAGCGATTTCCTTCTATAGTCTGTTTGGTTCTCTCCACCTGCTCCAACATGCAACCCCCCTGCTCAACCTGCCTGAGTCCGTCCTAGGCACACTTTCTTCCGTTTTTGAAACCAGTCTTCTGTTTTAGTTTGCAGTATATATCTCAACAATTTTCATTTCTAACATCAGCAGGCGGTCCTGCTGAGAACACAGGGTCCACTACTCAGATTCAGACCCAAATCCATCCCTGGCAGAGCATGCAAAAGCAATTAAATTCTAGAAGAGATCTGTTCAGTGGAAAGTATACTAAGCAAAGGCTGAATTGTCAAGGAATTTAGCACATAAAATTCCAATTTTTAAGAAATCGGACGCCTACATTACCAAGGGGAGTTTGTTTGCATCATTAAGTTGTTCTTTTCTTGGTTTCTTTTGTGAACCTGCCCTGAGGGCCATATTAAGAATGCAAACTATAGGAGCTCATTCTAGTAATGACAACTCCTATGGCATTTTAATGCAATAGCACAGGTAACTGTTGAAACATCCCATATTTTTTAGATTCTCATTTCCATCTCTCAATAAGGTCAGCAGAGAAAAGCAGCTATGTCTCTCAGAAGCCAAACTGTTAAAGCTGGTAGATTAAACATAGTCTTGTATCACTTAAAAAATTCTCATCTTGACCGCCAAATATTTATATTGTTATCTCAGTGATTTGGAAAGAATACCCCACAGCATCTAATTTTAATGTTTGAAAAACCACTTTAATACAATTAATTACAAAAGCATATGCTGGAAGTGAGTACATTGCTCTGTCTGAAATACTAATCAAATACACTGCAGTAGGAACTAGCTATATTTTTAAAAAATCAAATATGCACTTTGCATATATGCTTTCTCCATTTTTGTCAGCACAAAAATAGGGAGTTCTTTTTCATTTCTTTCTTTACATTTTTAGTAATTTAAAATACATACTTGTTCTCAGTATTTCTTGATTTCAGAACACAAGCACTGAAACGTACAGTTCTGTAGATGACACTATGAGGTTGAAACTCACACAAGAGACAAACTGAGATTTCATCTCTTTGTCTCTTTTTTTGTTTGTATCACAGACTCCAAGAGTGTCTAAGTGCTGAGTGGCAAGTATGAAGGTTAAAACCTTTATTAACCTTTTTCTAAGGAAAAAGAATCATTTCTATCTTTTGGGTGATGTACTGCTGTTTTGTGACTGATTTTACCAACTTTTACTAGGAAAACTGTAGAACATATGGAAGAGGCAATGTACCTCATTGCACTGTCATTACCACCACTGCAGTGACAGCAAATGCTAAAGTTCTTTGATGCCAAACACATTTTGAACACCATTACAACTCTTTGTTGTATGTGCTATCCCTAGGTGCCAAACTTGGGAGTGTTGCCAACAGTTTCCTAATCCTGAGGCCACATGATGGAAGGGCACTACACAATGGTTATGCCTGAAGCTGCAGCAGGAGTCTGCTTGCAGGTGCAGGAAGATGAGCTGCTCTGAAAGACCAGAAGTTTTAAAATATATAAATAAGAAAAGCTATGAAATACAGTTGTTCTGAGTTGCCTTCTGTGCAACATGCTTTCTGAACCTTGATCATCACCTACACCTGAGTCTTCCACTGGAAAACCTTAAAGGAAGATGAAAGTGAAATAACTACGAAGCTTGCTGTCAAAACAACTGGAAAGTGTTCTTTTGGAGGATACAAATATTCACACTACAAGAAAACAAACATTGTTTAACCAATCTCGAATGTTTGGGCAACTCCAGTCTGCAGAGTTTTATACTTTGACTGGTTTTTTGGAGTTTGATACTGTATCTTTCATAGTAACTGTACAAAAATAATGTCAAATTCACCTTTTCTCAAATATTCCACCTTCTAAAATCCAGTGGTTTACTGACAGGTGACTTAAAAGTACAAGTTTCTTACAGTCTAAAGTTCTTAGTCAATTTTATATGATTTACACTATTATTCAATGCACTGCTTTCTTGTTGGGTGGAATTGAAATACATTCAATAGTTAACATTCAGTAATCATGACACCAAGTTGAAAGAAAATGTATCAGCACTAAATAAAAATAAACTAGCTTAAGTTTGTTCTCTAGTGCTCCCTGCTTTTATGAATTAACATTAATTCAATTTCTAAAGATCTTAAGTCTTACAACTACAAAGGAAAAAAACATATTGTGATAAGGCTCAATTATTTTTCATTCTTTTCCTCCTTCACTTTTGGGAACCTTTTAAAGTGGCCTAGTCGTGTTCATATCCTCTTGGAAATGCTTATTCATTTTTATCAGCAAATGTTCTTTATGGAAACTTCAGGTGACATATTACTATAGGTGTCATAAGACAGAAAAGCACAATGTCCCAAAAATAAAAAAATATTAGTGTGGAACTGGAAGCTTGACCTTGAAAACATACAAATAAAGTAACTACTTAAAGACAGCACATAAACCAAAACTAAGATCCACAAAAGGAGCTGATGATGATCAATCTGCCCCCTCACCACCACCTCCCCCCATTTCCCCTAAACAAATATTATTAATTAAAAATCTTTAGTTTGTCAGCCACTGTGACCTAGCTAGATAGCCCTTTGCTCTTCAACGAGTTTAACAATATTTTGATTGCCTGACCATAAGACCAAGAAATATAAAAAATACTGGATAGATTGTAAAGCCGAATAGAGCTCCACAGTCAGTTAGTCCAACATCTTCTACTCCTTAAGTTATCAAATATTGTCTCCTTACTCCTGTCGCCAAACTACTTTTGTTTGAATACTGCAGACTTTTCTTTAAATGTTCCAAGATTCACAATAAAATTAAAAAAGTTGGCCCAGCAGATCATAAATACATGCAAGTCAAGGAATGCAGGTCTGGACTGAGATGCATATGTGGGACTCGGCCAGCTTCTCGTACTCATTTGACACATAAAACAGTTGGTCAATGACATCATGTTTTCCTATCTAACCTCCTCCTTGGTGCTGTGGAAACATTATGCCATATATATATTATACAAACAGACACAGAAACTGGTAACATTCTCTATCAATGATTTATAGCTATGACCTAACCATTTTAATAAAACTCAAAAGATAATTACATTTTTGCAATTATATCAACCTTGAAATAAAATTCATTTAACAACACAGATTATTAGCACGGCCCAAGAACGTTCTTTTTGATTCTCACACAGGAAAATTGACAGCTTTAATTCCGGGAAATGGTGTTAAGGGATGCAATTAATTGAGAATTATATTCAGACACCATCCTTGCTAAAGCAAACTTCTCCTCAAGAAAAAGGCAACCCTTCAAAAGCACCCTGTGATTCTGCAATGGGAAATAAAATAAGGTGAGGCATAGCCTCTTTCCTTGAAATAAAACGGGTGCAATAATAACCATATTTACTGGAAATAAAACCACCTGCTTATTGCAAAAAGAAGACAAAATAATTTATTTAAAAAAACAAAGGATACCAGAGAGGACTTTTTTCTAAAATGAAGAAAAAAGAAAAACAGTGAGTGCTAGAAAAAAGAACATATAAAGAAATAGAAGTATGGTGTTGTGGACCACACTCAAGAAAGAAGAATGACAAAAGAAAAGATTTTTTTAAAACACCAGCTCGTGATTCAAGAAATGTTCTTTCCTCTCCCATAACTTGCTTGTCCATAAATTTAGGCTGCCCAAAGATCTCCTGCCCTGATAAAACTTGGATTCTAGAATGAGAATTCTGCCATAGGAAGAACTGAGTGAGCTTAAATATAAAATATACTACAGAGAAATGACAGATAGAATTAGGTTAAAGAGCTGGAAGGAAAGTTTTTAAATATACTATTAACAATGTGTTTACTTACAATGAAAATTGCTGAAAAAGAATTCCTTCACTCCTTACTGCAGCTGCAGAGCCACAGTATTTAACTACACTCTGGGGGGGTTTTGATATTTCCTTTTGTAATATTTCAAAGTCTCCCCCTTTAAATGTAAAATACCTGTTCAGATCAGTGTACCACTACACAATCCAAAGAGTTTTCCTCTCTATAAAATGCGTGAATATGGTTTTCCACCACCCACGAAGACTTTGCATGAAGACCACGGTTCATATTTAGGCTATTCTACATCTCCATCACATAGATAAAATCAGGTTGTCTTTGTTAAACAAAATTATTAAAAGCTGCAATAAAATAAAACCCATAACCTCCAGCCACCCCTCTGCCTATCCAAAATGATCAGCTGTTGTGCTTTGAAGCCCTTACACTGTAAACACTACGCTGCAAACTAAGCTAGCTGGGCCCTTTCAGATACATGGAGTTACACTTCTGTAATGAATTGCACAAATAATAGAAATGTCTGGAGTACAATCTCTTCTCTAAATTTATTCCACCATGTAGAAGGAGTTCAGCACTCAGGCTCAAGTACAACATTCAAAGTTAGCAGACAATAATGCAAGAATAGAGGAGGTAAAAATAAGAAGGTAATCACTTACGTATTATTCCCATATTTAATATTTGTATATCACTTATATTGATATACAAGTATATCACTTGTATATATCACTTTTATTGAATTGTTTGCCAGTTTCCTCTGTCTTTTAAATATAAGTCTACATCCCTCTGTCTCAATGACTAATTTTTCTGTCATGATTCATCTAGACAGAGCTAAGGCTCTCAAGTTGTTGGCTCAGTTGGTGTGTGATTAAGTTTATGGCCCCATTCCTGCAAAGGAAGCCGCAAGCACCTATTTCATTACTATTTGATCAGTAACTTGAGAGCCGCAGATGGGTGCCACTATGGAAACACAAGCGATTATTATGGAGATCAACAAAACAAGAATGGCCACCTTCATGAGGCATCAGCTTTCTTCAGTTTCTCTCTTTTTCCCAAAACAGCTTTCAATAACAATTTCAGTAAGACTCCTTTGCGGAAAGCTCAGGTTGGCACTGGAAAATCCAGGTATCTGCAAATGTTTTTCTGTTTTGTTTTGTTTTCCTATTGACCTCACTGGAAAAGCAGTGGAGAACTTGTGTCAGTTCCGTGACCCTGCAGGACTGAAAGGTAATGTGCTTTCCCAGGAGTACCAGGGGACACTGGTCTCTGAAATGTGAACAGGGCCAATTTTCGGTCTCTCCTAAGACTTAATGGCTTTTAGGGGTCACTTCAACAATGATGAACCCTGAACAATTGCACCTCGCCAGGGAGACTCTTCAGACCATTCCCTTCAACAACCGTGTGTTAGCAGAGGTCAAGTAAAGAGAATGATGGAGGACTATTTTCCTGGCTCTGGTACTATTTACACCAGGACCTCTGTACACAACCATTAACTAATGCCAGCAGTGTTTCGAGATAATAATGCAAGAGTTGTGGGACTCGGAAGCAGCCCAGAGCAGGGAACTGCAGCTGGCATGGAGCAATAGTGGCTCCATCCAGATCCACCTTCCCCAAGGTCACCTCGACCAGAGTTTCTTGCAGGCCCGTGTCTGATGACGGCAAGCGCGGCAGCGCGGTTTGTGCTCCGCTGCTCTCCGCCCACATTTCCCGGCGGAGCTCCGCGGGGCGGGGGGCCCGGCCCGCGGCTCCTCTCCGGGTGGGCGCTGCCTCAGGGCGCGGTGGCAGGCTCGCCGCCCCGCGGGGATGCGCGCAGCGGCGCGAGGGCGGGATCGCGCCTCGCTCCCCCCAGAGCTGCGGCCTCAGCCCGG
>VYXC01005331.1:209482-277746 GCA_013397175.1 Platysteira castanea | reverse complement strand
TTTTAGGCCATTAAATTGAGGCCATGTCTTCACAGGCACATTACGGTTTATGCAAACGCAATCCTGGTTTTCCTTCTTTGGCTGGGAATTAGAAGCTGTTATCCCAACTACACTGTTTTTAGTATCCTAGCTAACCCACTCCTCATGTGGGCTGGTTAGGATACTCTGCTCTGTCTTGTGTACTTTAATTGTTCTTTGAACAAACAAAAACTACTTATAAAAGCCCCATTTCTCTCTGAAAAGTAGATTTTTCAGATGTAATGTTTAAGCTGAGTTATCTCTGCTAACTGAAAAGATTATTTTTCCCATTCTATTTATAAGGGATATTATTGCTTTACAGAATAGTTGCAGACCTGGACACAAGGATCCAGCAGTTGAAAACAGTCAATTAAATAGCTCAAAAAGCAGGAAAAGAAATGTAATACAAAAAGATCTATGCAGAGAACCCATACCTTTTGCAACCTTCCCCATCATTCTGTGTAGGATGTACTCAGGATTAGCTATGGATACAGATGATGTCAGAACCAGTTCTCTAAACCTTTTCAATTTTCCAATATGAAAGTATGCTGTAGAAAATATGTGGTGTGGTATCAGATATGAAACAAACTCTTTGGGTTTTTTGTTATGTCAATAGAATTTTTTTTCCATTAAATTTTAGTTCATCTGTGCTGTATACTGTGTATATTTTCTTCCTATTGAATAAAAAATCTTTCCTGATAAGGACATCCTTTCTGCAAGCACTTCTTAAAATAGACTAGCTTGATGCTGTGGATAGTGCTTTGACATTGAAGAAAACCAGTGAGATGCAAACGAATTCTTTCAAGTCTGGAATTGATGCCTGTATACTTTAGAAATGGTTTGACTCATTAGTAGATTAATAGGCTGCACAGAGAGCTGGATCTTTGAAAGAAGTCAGTGAATTAAGGGCAGACTATTACCCTGTAGCTCCCATTAGCCTGCACATTAACCATCTAGATCTACAGAGAATCCTGTCCCACACAAATCACTGAAATAATGGGTATAAGTTTCATATAAAATCATCATGGCCATAAAATGGAACGTAGGAACACTTTACAACTACTGCAGTTAGAATGGCCAAAGTGTTTGAATACAGCTTTGTCAGGATTTTTATTCTCAAGAGCCCACCTATTCACAAATCTGGGGTAGATTAACATCACAGTTAGGTTTCCTTGTATGGGTATTTTTTTCTCTGTAATAATTAATAAAATAATTTAACTACTTTCATGGAATGTGCTGGTGAAAGCACAATAAAGGACACGCTCACACCTGCTAGGTTCAGCAGAAAGGAGGGAAAAGGAAAGGTTCATTTACACTTCTGATACTTTATAGGATTCTCAATTCCACATGAGATTGGAGGACATGTCACTTCCTCCTCAATCCCACTGGAGAAAAAAGATGCTCATCAAACTCTCTCTTATCACAAAAGGAATGAAAAACAGAAAAGACAGTTAAATAAACATTGACCATTATTTACATGAAACTGTGTGAAAATTCTTTGACTCCAAGGTTAAAACAGAAGGCTTAGCAAAAAACAGGCCAACAATGGAAAAATACAATTTGACAAATCTGATAGAAAATATACCTGCACTTGGCTGAGGGCAAAGGAATGGCTAAGAGGACCTGTCATCTCTGATTGCAAGCTACTGTTCCTATCCTTTATCTTTCAAATAGTGATGAGTTGTGACAACAGACACAGAGAAATATAGTAGCCCCATCCAAAGGACTTATAGTGTTCCATGTGTGCAGGAAGGTCGTAGAAAAGGTCAGCAAACACTCCACGTTAAGGAGTTTCCTCATGGGGAGGAGCCTTTGCCAGTGCCATTTTGAATTTCAGTTACTTTATGTGAGATTCATAAAACCAAATAAAACTTGCAAAGTAGTAGCTATATTGCTGCTAAGCATCTTGGCTTATTCTCAGTGATTAGAAACGCATCTGAAGGACACAGTTAGTTTCATCAAAAAGGTCTAAAATGGGTCAATGGAATTTTTTTCTGGAACTACTCAATTGTCTCTATTGACTACAGAGATAAGCCAGTGTGCTAGTATAAGTATAAACAGTGGCAGTTTAAGAATCTAAAGGTAGGTGAAATTACTTTATTTCTAACTTTTCCCTCGTTTGCATATTGCCATCCTCTTTCAGGTAAAAAGGGATCAGTGGACTCAAAGCAGATTTATCATACTGCCTTTAGCTGATTTTTGACTGCTCAGTAATTCGTTATATCCACTCTGTGTTCCTACATTACAGCAACTTATCAGAGACTACAAATTTTGGGTGATACTTCTGCACTAGATAACCACATCATTCGTTAAACTGAAGAAAATAAAAACATAAAGCCATGTTATACATGCAAACTTATGAATTTCCAGGGTAGTGGACTTTCTTCTACAGGCTCCAACACTGAACATTGACAAAAATGGAGAAGACGAGGATTGTGATGATTTTATCTTAGATGTAATAAGAGAAATTTCAGCCTGGTCCTGACTGCCCATCAATGTATACATGTAAACATAAAGACTTAAAACTTTGTTGGTCATTTCACTTAACTGCAGGTTGCTAAAGTACTCCAAAGTTGCTAATATGCTCTGTTGGAAAAGCATGCCTTGAAAGGATCCTGTCGTGTGGATATAATGCCCAACAGAAGCAAAAAAAAGGCTTCTATTTTTCTAATTTTTCTGCACTCGTATTTTGTGTAAGTTATAAAGAATCTTCTTACAGATGGTGTGAACCCCCATAAAGCTCTGCAGGAGCAGGAGCATTTTACTCATTGACAAGCCCAGAGCTACAGCTAATGAACCCAGGCCAGCAATGCAGCTACCACAGGTCTGCCCTCAGCTGGCAGCTGGGCTGTGATATTCATGGAGAAGATACTTTTCTGATGTGTGCAACATCTCTTTGCTGAGTGTGTTAAGACTTGGCACAAGTAGAAATATTCAATGCTCAGCTATTTTCTGCTTTAATAGGAAATATTGGTGTTCGGTAAGTTTTTTCTGCCACATATGAGAGCTATATTCTCTGTTTCTTATAGACCTCATCAAAAACTTACTTAACCATAGTTACAAAAATACAGTAAAAGAAGTAATATTCATTAAAAAACCCGGCCCACTAGTCTTCTTGTAGTAATATGAATCATTTAGAATTATCAAATAAAATAAGGCAATGACACTCAAAGGGGAGCAAACTGGATATGTGTATGAAGAGCTCAATTTCCATTCCTTTCTCAGTGAGAATTTTTAAAGGAGAGAAAGTTGTAAAATTATACATGTTTTGAGATAACACGAGACTGATTTCTTGTTTATAAACCAACACTCATGTTTTGTTATGCATATATAACTATACAGTTAATTATTTATTTTTATGTTTATTTAGTGCTTTTGTCATACATTTCTGTCATTATCTTGAACAAAAGAGGTGAAGATAGTGTGGTGTAAAAAGTGGAAAAAGAAACACCCAGACAAACAGCTCACCCTCCAAAAAAATCCCAAACCAAAACAAAAGTTCTGATGCAGAAAATCTCCCTATATATTGGAAATTTATTGGTGTTTGTCTGAGTATTTCATTTTGATGATGGTATGGTAATTATTTTTATTGTGAATGAACTCAGAAGTGCTCAGATTAGCAAATGAGTGCTTCTCTAAATCTTAATAATGAAAGATCAATAAGTAATTCTAAAATTACTTGTGGCAGATCTCAGCAATAACAGAGGAATATAGTTTTCAATTGACTTGTGTACTTCAGTGCATTTATGTCAATGACACTGATTATATGTTACGCCTATGCAAAGAATTGATTTTTTAATTTAGCTTCTGCAGTAAGCAATAGAAATAATTTTTGTGATGAGAAACCAGTGTTTTGTTGTTTGTTTTTTTTTTCACTTTAGGTCCCAGAATGATTAAAAAAAAAAAAAAATCACTTAGTTTGAGACTAGAGTGTTTTGTGGCCTGTATAAACAATTTTCTTGAAGCACAGGTAAGAAAAAGCAAAGAAGAAGGTGGACCAGATCCAGACGAAGCTGCTGGAGAAAGCCAAATCTTTCTTTCTCTTTGAGTATTATAACATCCATCTGCATTGCGTGACTTAGGTTTAGTTTTCAGATCGTTTTATGGGAATTAAATCTTAAATTTTGCTAATCCTAAATCCTGAGTTTTGAATGGTTTTGAAAAGTGGACAATTCTAGTACAATTAAGAGAAACCTCATCTCCTCTCTTCTCTGCATTATTGTCAGAATATCTGTGGCCTCAGGAGAAATTAATAATTTAAACTATGAAATAAACTGTTTGAGATTCCTACCCTCAATCAGAAAAATAACAAACTTGAGTTCAGACAAGCACCATAACAGGTTGGATGTGGAGCTTGTGAAAGCTGGGAAATTTGTGGATAAGATATCCACATGTTGAGGACACTCCATCTTATATGAGACACCATCACTGAGTCAGAGAGTGCAATAGCTTGATGATACGGGGTTCAGAAAACCTTTCAAGAACCACTGGATTTAAAATCACTAATAAAATACAACAGAGTTAAAGCTAAATATGCTCTCCCATTTCTGCTTTATACCCTGAAGTTAGGATGCTAACCTAGGATCTGTGAGAAACCTGGGAATTTATTCATGCACTGCCATATTTTGCATGAATGTCAGGAGCACTAGATTAAACAGGCATAATGATAGTCCTACATTTGTGTGTATGTAATGAAATTTTGAAAATTCTGGAAATGAGCACATTTGGCTTGCACTCACATCATCTTGAAGTGACTGAAATGCCTTTTGTGGAAGAATTTATATTTTGTCAAATTAGCCATCAATATCATCATCATCATCTCTAGTCATGTCTCCTCATCTGTCACCAGTCTTAGTTGCAGTCCTTCAATGGATGAAGATGGAGCAGAAATAAAAGATACCATTTGTCACACTTAGCGCAATAAGGGTGTTTGATATGGACTATCTTTCATTTTGAATCCTGTTACTAAATTACTGCAGTTACAGGAAAGGGGAGAAGAACTATTTCTAGTTTTTCAAATGCACCAAGTGTTGGACATACAGAATAAAACTGTTTGACTTTAAGAACTGAAAAGCTTAAATGCAGATTAAGGAAAAAATTAAGATACTGATGTATTGAAAATTTGGAACATGACTCTATGAAAAGGGCTATGGGCAAACACAGCAGTAGCTCCCTCTATTCCTTTGCTTACGGGGTGTAGTGACTTCCTTGACTCTATTTGGACAGATTTTGTTTTCTTTATTATGTATCTTAGTATTTTGTAGACTGAACAAAGGAACATCAATCAGAATTACAACAGATCCTGTTTACTGCCATGTTATCACCTCCTTAATACATATGTCTTCCTTCTCTCTGTCCCACCTTCACGTATACACTTACACACAGAAAATTAAGAATAAGTGAGTTTTCATAGCCTGATGGTTTAAGTTTTTGGATGAGATTAGAGTCTAAATTAAATCCAAATTAGTAGGAAGAAACAAGAGGCCATTTTAAACTAATAGTGTTATAGAAACTTGTTTTTGAAAGAAGGAACATGAATTATGTAAATTATATTTGTTTAAACTAAAGTTATTCCAGTTTTGAAGTTTCTAGGGAAGTCATAAAAGTGTCTTACGGAGAACCTAAAATTTTTGTAGAGGAGGTGTGCATGCACAGTACTATGATAGGTTTGTTTTCTGTAAGTCTCAGAAAGAGGATTTCAAAGGACATTTTTGGCAATGAGGTTCAATTTTCTGCTATTTCTGACTATGTTGCTACAATCATTTTTAAGATTTTGACATCTACATTAAAACAAACTTTTCTTCCCAGAGTTCCTCAATATTTTCTTCCTAAAGCTCCTCACTCCACATGGATGGATTTTAGAGCTTCTCTTACCTGTGTTATGATCTCTTTCTACTGAAATGGGATACACTATTAGCCACATCCAGGGTTTCTGTTTACTCTCCTTACTCACATATTTATCTTTACCTTATTTTGACATTGCTTTAAAATTAAGCTCTGAATTATCTTTTTGAATATATATCGTCCTTTTTTATTCAAACTTCAAGTTGCTCCCTGTAGTTATTGACCTGTTAGCTAGGTATTGACTCAAGAACTCATGATGTAAATTTATGAGTGAAATATTTTCCTTCACTGCACTCTGTAGTTAGATAAAGTTGTCCATTAAGAAGTGTATTAATACAAGCATTTTCATCAGTCTGTGGAGTTTACCCTGGTTCTTAATTGAGGCCATTCACAACAGTAGGCAATCACTGATTTAACAATAGTCTTGGGATGACTCATACACAGAACTATTTTTGAAATACACCAAAAAAATTTTGCCAAAAGAGGAGTAGTTATTCTCTCCAAGGCTGATAATCTTTTGCTGCATTTGCAGAGGCCAGGCAGATTCTCCCCCAGCACTTTTTTTCCCCTTCAACTTCCTATGCAAACCAAGAATATAATTCTTACCTCCTTCAGCACCGAATTCCCTATTCCCTGCAGCTGTTCTAATCCAGATAGTAGCCTTTATATTATTTTTATGGGGCAATGTCTTTTGCTAAGTGTCTTTAAAAGTGATTTTCTGTGATGCACATGGATTGAATTTTCAGTTCTATGCTTTCCATACCTGAAACTGATCAACATATTTCAGAAGGCACATACTGCTATTCTGAATCCGGTGATGTCTGTATGTAATGAGCCCCTCTTTTTCTGTCTAAAGCTTTGTAGTAATGTATACAATTGCAGAATTATTTTGTCTTGCAAAGCACTGCCTTCTCTACATTTGAACTTCATTATGTTTTAGAAACCTAAAGACTGTTTCCCAAAAGATCCAATCTATAAACTGCTTGTTGGACAGTCTCATGAGCTGGCAAGAGAGAATTCAATCTATGACAAGATTATTATTCGTTCAGAACCCATTGTTTGGAACAAGATGTGGTTACTAGGGTGCATTCACTTGTCGCACTGCGTAGAGGTTGGAGCATCTTAATGGAAGGCAATATACGTAGGTTTAATCATCTCTCCCTAGATAATTTATGCACATTACATTTCGTGTAGGATTAAAACAAGATAATAATGCCAACAACATTAGTCACACACTATGGAGCCAATCCAAAACTAACGTTTCTAGCTGGGTGCATTGGATATCACTGTCAGCCCCAAGTTAAGCTACAGCTTTATTGGGACGCAGTTTGCTTGAGATGTGAAAGCTGTGGATTTAAGCTTCTTGGAGTTGAAGGGAAAGACGTAATTCTCTACAGTATATTTATATAGTGAGCTACATTCAAAGGGTACGTAGCATCAGACGTGCTTTAAAAAAGTTGATCCCTTCTTGATTGCTTATGTGTTTAGCCTAAGGAAAGAATTTAACTCCTGAGTCCAAATTGCTTAGTAAAGTCTCTTTAGACCAAAAAACCCCCTAAAACTGTAAACTTGGTATCCCTCCAGACTTCACACTGAGAATGTGGAATTGCTAAGCCTTGACAAATTTAGTGACTTTCTGTATCAGCAGTAGCATTGACCTGTATCTTCATCCTGCAACAACTGGTGACACCCGTACATCTAACATCCAGGGAACACCCTTCAGCTCTAAGGACAAATGGCATAGACTGGCCACAGCCACATAATATTCTTAGCCTTGGGCCTGTGCCTGGGATAGTATCCTTGGATCCAAAGATGCAGTAATGACTTTTCATTTTCTTTATTTTTCAGTTAATATGTTTGAAATAATGAAAGAATGTTGAAGCCCAGAATGTTGCTTGCAGAGCTTGTTACTGAGGGCATCTGTTATAGGTTCTGAGGTGTCATAGACAGGACTTGTGGGTGTATTCAAGGTGGAAGACCTGCTGGAATAGTGCTAGAGGTTGTAGTAGGCTAGTATGGGATAGCAAGGTAGAGAGAGCTCTGGGTAGAAGAATGGCCCTTGGTTCTTGCAATGCCAAGCATTTTCCAGAAGAGTGTTAGAGGGTACAGGTGACAAACACGCCAGAGACTATGTTAATTATTAAACAGTATGAATGGTTGAGTTAAGGGTTTGAGCTTGTTCTCTAATCCTACTTTATTCAGCAGTGTAGACATAGAAAAATGAGATAAGGTTTTACTGCTGGGGTCATTTTCCCCTAATCCTAACGATGTTCAAACTCGGGTAGGTAAGGAGATGGAAGCAGATAACATCCAGCTGGTTTCAATAACAAGGACTGGGCAAAGGTACCGCTAAAGACTTGGTTTTCCTCTTCACAGCTGAAGTAAACTATTCTTTTACCCTCTACTACACATACATGTTTAGTGGATTTTGTTAGAATGGGAATGCTGCAGGTACACCAGAGCAGAAATCAAAAGTAAAAGAGGAAACCAGATCAGAGAGGTGCAAAGAAAAAACTATGAATGTGTTATAAACCCAGAACTACAGAAGCGAGTAAAGAAGAGTCTTAAGTCATAAGAGGACTTTCATAAATACAACAGATTGCAACGACATCTTCATCCTAGGCCCACAGTAGATCTCTGGAAGGACTATTGATGTCACTTCTTTTTTCAGATATTTGTTTTAAATAGCAATTCCAAGTAATAAAATAGTCTAGAGATATGTCAGTAAAACAGAACAGCTCTTGAATTTAAAAAAGGAACTGATACACCTTTGGACAACCCTGGTATCTAAATCTATTTCTCTTAAAAATTATTAAAGTAGATGCCATGCTTTGAAACCTTTTGAGACAGTATGTCTATAAAGTACAATAAATAAAAAATACGCAGATCCATTCAAAATATAAACATGGAAATATGGCTGTTTATTTCACTCTTTATAGATTTTTATATTATCACTTAATTCTAAATGGTGATTTTGTAACTTTCCAATTTACTCAAATTCCTACCATTAGTATCATTTGTGAATCTTTGGTTGAAACTTACTATAGTCAATTTTTTAAGGGCAACAGAAATGAAAAGAGATTTTGCAGTTGGCAAGTTTCTGAAACAAATAATATGATACATAAAGAAAAAAAATCTAATTATATTAATTTCAATTACTTGTAATTATATTACAATTCAGTTGTAACAGTGTTTTTAAAATGCAGAACACTGTTATTTCTTCTTGAAAAATCTCTTTTAATGTAACTTTTGCAACACTCCATGCTGTTGGTTTTGTGATGTATTTATTTAAAGGAATGTTAAATCACCATTTAAAATGTTATAGGTGATCATCAGTTATATGCTTATGCTATTTAATTCAATAAGACAAATTAAATGCTGTGACTACATCCTCAACCAACCATCCTCAACCATCCACATTTCATTGACTGCACTAGAAATGTGGATCTGTAAAGGGCTGAACTGGCAGGTCATTCTCCATGCAGTGCTTTTACATGTCAATTCCAATATGATTTTTGAGACTTAGAGTGAGAGGTACTTCACAGAATAATGGCTGGAGGTGAAGAAGAGCTGATAAAGCCTTTTTTTATTGAAAAGTAAATCATCAGCCTGCTGGTTTTAGAATCTCATGGACATGGGTTTATAGCGTCTCTCTAAGAAATATTATTTCTAATTTTTCAAGGGGATAAGCAAATCTGTAAGAAATTTTTACTGAGAAGTCAAGATCCCAAGTTGAGAAGGACGAATATGATATAACTGCAACACACTTGATTCCTTTGATGATCCCCACACTATAACTCTCTTACTTCTGGCAGGAGCACTAGCCTATTACTTTTTAGTGCATTGACAGCCATATAAAGCTGCAAAAGTACAGTATTTACTAGCAAAGAAGACAGTGGGAAAAGCTTGAATGAGAGCTCTATGCTCTGCATTACCATCTGAAGATGAAGATCAAAGAACAAATCTATCATAAGGACTTTGTACTATAAGGACTTCTCTTTCAGAAGAAAGCCAAAAGGACTGCAGTCATATACTGATGAGCCTGAGAAGTCCAGGTCTCCTTCTTGAGCAGGAGAAAAGATGCTGTCCTACTTCTTCCAATGGCCAGTTACAAGCACAAATCCCAATGAACTTCATTTAAGTACAGTGTGTGTATACTGTATTAAAAAGTTTTTAAAGTGTCTTGCTTAAAAAGATCTCTGGTCTGCATAGATGAGATGATGATGATCAGCCTTAGCCACCAAGTTAAGTAATTTATTAAGAGCAGCAGTAAGTTGTTTAGTTCCAAGATGGTTTTCTTTTATATAAGAAAAAAAAAGATGGTTTTATAGTCGTATAGGCCAATATTTGTCACTGTTGCAAGAGGTGGAGAACTGTACACAGGTGAGGAAATTAATTTAGTTTCCTCAGGATTTAGGGTCTCCAGGACAGCAGCTCACAAAACAGTAACAGGCAGAATCTGGACAAAATCCATGCTCCTAATAAACAATTCAAAACCATTTTTTATTTTTGTTTGTGAAGTATTTCCACACAATAAAAGCTCACACTTCTAGGTGAATGAATGTTTAAAACTGCAGATGAAATTCAACACTGGTAATAGCACAGAACTGCACACAGAAAGAAAAACAATCTTAGCTATAGATACAATGACAACCATCAGTGTAACTGTTTCCACAGGAAAAGAGATCTTCGGAGGTTTTTGTGGTTAGTTCCCTGACAATCTGAGTTTGATATAGAGCAAAGCAGGGAACATAAATGTACCAATGTTTAAAAACATTATGTGCAAATGTAACTATTTTATTAATTTCTGAAAATACAAACACATGAAACCATCCAAAACTGTAAAAACCATGAAGAAGGGTGTATGGCATATTAAGAGGTAAAAAAACTGCTTAGGACAAGTGGAAAATAAAATTAAGGTTTTTTGTGTTTCAAATTCTGATTGCTTTCCCTTCAGATATATAATTTCCAGAGCATGTGCTTGGCATGTTTTTTATCAAAAGGACAAGTAATTTAGTAAATTCCAGGATGCTCGTTAGGACTGAATGTATTTTTTCTAAATTAAGTGTTTGAAAATTAGACACTAAATTTAGTCTTAGCTATCCACCTTCACTATGCTATCTAATCAACAGGAAAAAAAAAAAAAAGCTACAGAAAATTTTTAGAATTGTTTGTGAAGATTGTAATTAAAGTTCAAAGCCAGATGTAGCCAAAATATTTTGTGTTGTATATGTGCATAGGATTTTTCTGCATGATTTTGGCAGTTAAGGCTGTAGTATTTCCAGTTTTATTGTTACCTTAGAAATCCATTTCTAGCGTAGTTTGTTCATGACACTGCTCACCCATTGTAAGCACATAAGATTTGTCCTTCAGATACTGAATAACCTTCCTGTCAGTTTTTTGGATGATTTTATAAAATTGTTGTTGACTTTAGCATGCTTAATGATCTGGAACATTTTTGTATTAACAATTTGCATATTCCTAATGAAAACACTGTGAGGTATTTCACTGTCAGCTGTTTGTCAGTCATAAATATCACCTTGCAACATTTGGACAGAAAATCATTTTTTTCTACATGTGCCCTTATTACATGTTTTTGCTTCTTGCTATTTTTAGCTTAGTATTGAAGCTGATGTGAAATAAGGTGCATAAATACACCTTTTTTTTGTATATTTTTGCACTAGACAGGAAGGTAGAAAACCTGGACCTTCTATGTTTAGTAGGACAAGTCCAACTTAAAAATGCAAAAATAGTTTGATCTGGTTCAGTTAAAGTGCAGTCATATATTAAAGGAGGAAAATAAAGGTATCAGGACTAAGTGCAGATTTAGATATGGAAGACTATTCAGTAAATTATTGAACATTATCCTTTTACTCTTAGGCAGTGAATGTAAATGTTATTTTATTCCAGGCCATTATTATTATCTGTATCCAGCATGAACTGTGGAAAATGTACAGTGATTTGCATTTTATAAAAGAGAAGTTGTGTTTGGGTTAGAATTAGAAATATGAAATATGTAGTAATTTCACTCTTGGAGTGTCCCTGTTGATATGGCAACTATTATATTTGGTTTTTATTAAGTAGGAAATATTATCTTTCTTCTTAACAAATGTCTTGCTCTTTTACTTTTTAATGAGACAAAATGCCTTCCACAGCAAATTTGGTTGTAAATTTTGTCAGAAGTCCATCCTATTTAATATTGTTCTTTCTGGAACTTCTCTGTCTTGAGGTCATTACAGAATTCTATTGTTTTAGGGGTTTTTTTGTGACATTATTAGCACAGTGTCAGTACATAGGACATCAACACTGGAGTTAGAGAAAGCAAAAAAGGAAATAAAAATGCTTTTCTCTCTAAGAAGTTAGTGGACTTTCATGAATTCAGAACTAAACTTTTGGGCACTCAGCAGTACAGAAGAGGATCCTTCTGAGGAAACAATTTATTGCAAGTTCAAATCAGTCAAGATAATTTGAAATAACATGCATTCCAGATTTTTCCTTTTGAAAATGTTTTTCTTTTCCAAGGTGACACCTAATCATGCTTCATTACTAATATTTTTTAAACCTTATTGCCTCTTCTCTCAAATTAATACCCAAAACATGAGACAACTGTACAAGTGGAAAAGGTCTGTCTTCACATGTTCTCTTGCAATTAATTTTCCACATAGGTATAAACAATAACTGAAGAAGAGAATTCACCTTTACTATGGTTCTTCACAGGAGTGAATTTTAGTTTCAGAACAGTTAGTTCCCTTTTCTCAAGTAAGAATATTATATGAAGAGAAGCAAGTGCATGGAGATATTGATGTTTAAGACAATCACCTGGCATGGACAAAGGGCAGGAGAGTTCAGAAAATTTTCCATATTTTCAGTAAATATCAGACATATTCTTTAATCTAATGATCCCTTTCAGGCTGATTATCCACAACCTCCCAATGTTCAGTGCTTTGCCAAGTGGCCATCACATGGCTGGGTGGCACAGCTTATGCTGAGTTTCTTCATTTTATAAGTTCAGAATAGTTAAAGCTTTTCTGGGATTTTTATTTTCTTAATTTTTTTCTCTATTTTTTTGGAGTTTTCTGTGAACACCTGACATTCCCACTTATTTTTCAAGCATTTCTTTTCATACCCATATAACCTATGCATGGCCATCATTCTTCAACTTCCTATCATGCAAATTAGCCTAACATTCCCATTTAAAAAGCAGACTGAACCAAAACAGTTTTATCCAGGTCCTATGTTAAACAGACAATTACCCTTAACATTTGAATTCTAATAATTTCTTTCTGTCCTTGACAGATTGCTCCATCTCTACAACAGAATGAAATATATGTCTGTCACAAGCATGGACATGAACAAAAGCTGGTTCATAGGTGTTCTCTTTTCCTTCCAAGGAAAATGACAGGCAAGGGAGGAGCATAACTTGCAATTACACTCTTGGAAGGAAGTTTACAGCTTTAGTCTTGAGTTAAACAGCCAGTTAAACAGCTGAAAGACACGTGGTCCAGAGCTCTGCCTGTTGCCTGTGTGTGGGGGCATGTGTGTTTGTGTGTGTGTTCCTGCTACAAAAGAATGTTGCCTGCCTTAAAAACCTTTTCCTCTGTCACATAGTTCCTAAATTGGACACAGAGGTAGTTTCAATAAGAAATAATAGCTGTCTTTAAAATATTCAGGTCCCTAGCCTTTGATAAACTACAGTATCGAGTCAACAAATTTTTCTCTGTTTTTCTGAAAATTATTATTACCAAAATTGAAAGTGAAAAATGAGTCTGTGACAAATAAGGTCAGACTTGCTCCTAAATATAATTTGCTCTTAGCATGCTGGTATTACTGTTGTATCTATTATGATATTTCTATGAATAAATAGTTCTTATTACAAGAAGATCTATTTCCATTCCAAGTGATGCTTTTTCATTTTTTCCCTAGAAATATTCAACCTGAATGTAATTTACAAGTATTACTTAGTTTTTATGTTGCAGAGTCTTTTTTTCTGTTAGATACTTACATACACAAATTCATACATATATAAGCATACATATATTCATATATACTTTTCTACAGTTTTGAATCTGCCAATTTGAATTATGAAAACATATAACTGCTGCGAATAGCGTGAGCAATACTTGTTGCATCAAAACACTCAATGTACAAACATGATGATTATAAGAACATTATTTTACAGTGAAAATATTAGTATTTCAAATATTAAGTTACAGTGGCAAGGTCACCTTTGCAATGTGACTTTATATACTTCTTCAATATTTCATAATCTCTCCTTTCTATGACAATGCTGTCAAAGAAATGAATGCAGTATGTTTTTAGGTAAGCCTGAAATGTGTAGAGCTCAGAAGCAAACCAAAGGAGAGATATAGAAGTAAAAGAGAAAGGAAATCCTTATGTTCCTTCCACATATGAGACTCTAGGAAGAATATGCTTGAATGATTAGGAAAACCAAGCTGCAGGGATTAAACATCAATGTTACTTTAGAGCAGTTGCTCCAAATGAACAGAATTTCTGGAAACCAAAAAGACAGGCAACCACTTTAAGCATGCAGGTATAATCTCAGAGGATAAACTGTGCCTCATAGAGTATTTAGCCTTTTCCCATCATAAAATTCATTCTTCTGTTTTCCAGTTTTGGATGGTGAATGCCGTATTCTTATAGAGATTACATGGATTTGCAAAATTTCTAAGCAGCTGGGTTTTGTGTTTACCTGTTCTTAGAGAGAAATTTGTATATTCCTCTAAAAAGGTTTGGTGGCTTTTTCTTTCATAGGAAAACATTGAAATTGACAGAATAAACACTACATGTTTACACAGTGGAATAAATATTTTACAGGGAAAATATTAAATCAGTTTTCCATTGAGATGGTCTGGGATAGTTGGAAGACATTTACAGTTGTAGCATCCTCTCTCTTAGTGAGTGGAAGGGATTGTAATAGTGTAAATTTACTGTTGATAAAGCTGTATTCCTTGACAGAACTCCATATACTGTATTAGGAGTGTAAGTACAGAGGGAAAAAGTGGCTCCAGAGAAACATGTTTTAGACAATAAAGTTTTCTTTTGTGTTTTCTGTTTTTCTGTTTTGTAGTGGGTTGTTTGTTGGTGGTTATTTTTCCCTCATGGAAATTCCTTAGCAATAGAAAGAGTAACTCTGATGCTAATGAGGATTTCTACATTGGCAACAGACAATATAGTGGTGTCAGAGTATCTGTTTCCATCATGAGTTTCCTAGGGGACCAGTATGAAATTAACCTAGTTAGCAGTCACAGCCAGTGATATCAGGCTTCCCTAAAATTCCCTCTTCAGTAAAAGCAACCTCATCTGTTGGCAATATCACTGGGTTCCATAGGAGATATGGAAGCCAAATGCATTGGAAATATTTTTTGTTGAAATAATTTTTATCAAAATATTGTTTTTGGTGTTACTATTATCTCTCATAAGCGAAGACTAGGCCATCTTTCAAGGAGTAAAATATTCTATTCCATTTCACATTCTATGCATTTTTATGATAATAATTTAAAATTAAGAATTATATTGAGAGTTTGACATAGAATGAATTCACTAATTTCTTTTTTCTTGTTCTTAATTTGTGTCCTCAGGCAAAAGTAAATAATAGAGTTCAACACTGAGTTTCCCACTGGGTTATTGCAGTATATTTTTAAAGTATAAGAAGAATGTTAGGGCTCAGAAAGGCTCCAGAAAACTTTTCTATGTAGATATCATAGTGTAACATACTTTGACATATCATCTTATTTAAGCTCCAGTCTGGGTAATCAGATTCAGAATAACAAATTTCTGTGTGTTTCGACTGAGAATTTCAAGGCTGTCTGTGAGGTGAAGAGTGAGTCTCTTGTTGACAGTACTGGAGACTACAGGGACTTCATTAGATACAGTATCTGTAGAAAAACAGGCAGGTTTATAGATGGTATCTAGAGGAATGGTACAACAGGGAAAAGTTTAAGTTATGCAATGATCAAGGCCATCAGGATTAGCAGGATAACAGGGTGCGAAGAGAAATGCAGTTTGATGGGTTTTTTTCTCAACTGAAGGATTCTTTCAAGAAACTCAAAGTATTGCAATAAGTCTTTCATTAATCAACACTTACAATCTTAGTCTGAGGCAAGGGAGCAAATCAGAAAACAAAACTTCCCAAAATCTGGACACCATAGTAGTTGAAGGAAGTGATCACTGGTTTTGATCTTTTGAACATCATACTTCCAACTGAAACAGGTTCCTTGATCCTGGGTGGTAGAACTTGGGTTAATAGTAATGAAATATTGATGGCATCTCTGCCATTATAATCCAGCCTTATAAACTGAGGGGAAATGTTGTTAAAGTTTATGACTTGGTAGTTTCTAATTCATAGTTGAATACTCTGCCTAAGAAAAAATCTGGGGAATAAAAAAGCTAAACTTGCAAGCTTTTGAAATGCATCTAAGAGCATTACATTATGTCGCTTGGGTCTTCTCATACAGAGAGAGATTTCAGTGCTAAACAGGGAAAAGTGTGATTAATTTCCAGAAAGAGTGTGAAAGTTGTTGCAATGATCAGTTTGTGTGAGCACAGTTTGCATCATTCACCCACTATGGCTTGGTCCATAAATTGAATTTCATAAGTATGAATTTTGTATTAATTTTGGTCCAAGATTCTGAAAACTAATCTCTTGTTTATTTCATAATGCAGTTGTGATTACAAAGATTGAAAGCATCCTCAACATAGTACAAGAGGCTGGGCTGACAAGATAGGAATGAAAGAGAGACTGGCCAAAGGTTGCATGTGGATTTGAGTGAGAAGACTAATAGAATTTTCAGGATTTTGTCAGGTCAGCACCTTCGGCAGCATGAAATTTTCTTATCCCTGCAGTCTTGCACTACCTGCATCTTGTTAATCACTTGCAGTTCCTGAACATTAGTATTTTTCATACATCTCTATGACAAAAACCCAAAACGTGGTGGAAAAATAGAAACATTGTGAATAAAGCAAGGACATTTGCCAAGCTTATTTTTATATTTTTCCCTGGGTTCTTTCTACAGTTGAATGACTAGAGGCATAATTCATCTGATATTTTAAAAGAAACTCTATATAATACTTCAGGTTTTTTTCTTATTTTTCTGTTTTTAGATCTAAATGTGGTCAGACTTGACTGACAACCCATTTTCTAGGACCACTGGAAATATGCCATAGAGCATCTATAAAGATGCTTTCTCCCCTGAGAACACTTTGATAGATTTATATGCATGATGCAATATCATGCAGGAATATCCAAATGTGTTTTGAAAGACCTAGTTTGGTTACTTGCTCATCTGAGAATTGTTTAACCCATACTAATATATCTTGTTACTTAAACCCTTGGACTTTCTCCTGCTTTGCATGTCAGTGCATCAGCCATCAAAGTACAAGGTTTCACCTGTTATATTCAGTTGTGTTTTGATCAAAAAATTCTGGTGGGGACACTGTAGCACTGAGGTCCACAATTAAGGAAAATATTGTTTCACAAAGGTCTCAGGTAGCATTTTTCTGACTATTTTTGCAGATTTTGGCTTATGCAAAAAATGTGCTTGCAATACCACAAAAATTAAAAGCTAACGCCTGAAACAAACTGATAAGATTCTGAGACAGATGATCTAGATGACACAGCTGTAAAATACTTCCAAGGGTTCTGCTCTAATTTCTGAATCAGAGACACCTTGACTTCAAGCAAAAAGAACATTCCACAAACGGGATCCTCTCTTTTGGACAAACTGTGAAATCCCATGGTTTTCCCATCAGATATTCTTAGTGCAAAAGGTAGGTTACTACTATCTGGGAATTTGGATAGAGTTTATGTATGTAAAGTTAATCCTTTTCCATATTTTTCCTGAAAATGTTAATTAATGTCTATATAATCTATGCCACAGGAATGGAGGTGGTTTCTGTCACACACCCCTTCTGGTACTATTCAAATTTCCCAGTACTGTACATCTGTATATTTTAAGTATGCAGATGCAATAATAAGATGAGCATAAATTATTATGAAATTTATCAGTAGTAGTATTGGGTAATGACTAGAAATCTGAAATCTACTCACAGTTCCCCTCATAGGTTTTCACAGCTCTCTGCCCCATCATTCCTTTCTTCTTGTTATTTTAACAATCTGTTTCCATTGTAAATTTGTGGTGAGATTTCCTAATGGAAAGATTTGTCTGAATGATGGAAAGAATGGCAATGGTTACCTAAAAACATTTTTGTTGTAGATGCATTTATGTGCAGGTGCAACTTCAATTATTATTAAATAGGTGCCATGTTTGTCTTTTAAAAGGACACTCAGTTCAATGCAGACATCGTCTGAAAAAAGAAAGTGTTTCATGAAGTCTGAGTTAAAGATGCCCTTGCATTTGTGCCTTACCTAAGAATTAGGGTCAGTGAAATGTAATATTTTAAAATCAGAAAATTCTGAATCATAGGATGTGGGGTTGTTTGAGCAATGTCTTTAAAAGTTCACAATTATACAGATTCATAGCTTGTCTTAGCCAACAAGGTCATATTTGAGAGCAAAATGAATGATATCTAACATTTTTTTTTACCTTTTCAAAGGTAAATCTGTGGCTAAATGAACTAGTGGGTTCAAGATATCCCCAACAGCTGTTAACAGTGGGTTACAACTAAGAAGTAAACACAAATAGGTAATGTTTTACAATCCCTTTATATACTTCATAAATTAAGTTGATTTTTCTGCAGGATTTTCACTCTCATAGCACTGAAAGATCAGTGTCAAGAGAGGGCTTGAAATTTTTTTCCACTGATATTGGATTAAGACACACATATATATCTCTTTCCTTGAATAAAGTCAGTACAGGCTCAGACCCAGATCTCCTTGCACTGCCAAGCTTCTCCAGCTAATCCCTTCACCATTCAATACCACTGCACTCAGCACAGTGAATCCAGCTGAAATTCATGTGGATTTTTGCCAGCAAGGGAGGAACAGTACAGTCAATATTTTACTCTTATATTTTAGCGTTCTTTTTCTAGATATTGGTAAGTTTAAGTTACATATGCATCAACTCTTTGTTTCCTGGCTTTCAGATATCTGAAAGTCACTAGGTTAAACATTCTGGAAAGGAACACGTCTGTACTGATATTTTAGATCCTGGTAAAAGACATTTTTGTCAGACATTTGTTATGTACCACACGCCTCAGATCCAAACAAACACGATTTTACTGCATGCCAAGGTAAGTTGCCAGGAAATGTTTTACACAGAGTGTGGAGAAACAGGGAGGGGAATTATGTAGCTGTTAGGAGCTGCTGTAAATTCTTGAGGTCATGAAAAACTTTGTGGAATAGAGTAAAGTAAAAAGAATGTACGGGATTCAGTAAGAAAAATAAGGTAAGGTCAGAAGATGTTTTCTTGATTTAAAGCCCTGGAGTTGGGATCTGAAGTAGATGACAGACAGAAAGGTTTCTCTGTAGTGCTTGCTGCTGGCAGTGATTATAGGTGTCCTGGGACTAAGCAGTAGGAAACAGAGACATTGTGAATACCAGAGGGAACAAGATCAAGAACAGAATCTGCAAGAATTTCAGCAGACAGTTTAGCCCAAAAGTAAAATATAGTTTAATGGATTTCTTTTGAACTGGGGATGTCTGTGGCATTGTTTTCTACAGGAAAAGTGAATAGCTTTGTTCTGTGTTTGTCCTAGAAGTCTGGGACTTGGGAGAGAAAAATATTGCCAAACCACCAGTCATCCAGCAAAATATGAAAAGAGACTGCAATAACTCATCAAGGATCCAGTAGGGCCTGTGGAAGCAAAACCAGAATAAATGTTAGAGAAAATACATCATTCATCTCTGGAGCTGCTACACTCATGCAATGACATTGTACAAGAGATGATTACTGATGAGGTGATAAAAGGCAGTAGGGAGCCATGAATAAATATATCCAAGGAAAGTCACAAACACATGATTCATCAAAAAGGAGTATCTTTAGAAACATTTCACTGTTCAAATTGTTATACAAGGTTTCCTTTAGGAAAAATTTCTAAGCATGAAATCAAATCAGTTCCTTGTTTCTTTCTCTTAACAAAATAATGTTCTAATTTTTATCTTGGAAAGAGACTTCATAGTGAAAAACAAGAACAAAACCAAAAAATACAAAACCAAGATGTTTTCAAAAAAAAAAAAAAATCCAACTATTTCTACATCTGTAGTTAGGGAGCTGACTGTAGAGCTGGACTGGTGTTATCAGTGTTTGGCTGTGTCATTGGAATAGTTGTGCTACACAGAAAAACTATTACCAACTCTCAGTGTCTGGGGGTACTCAGGATTTCTGGATAGTGCCATAATTTCAGATCTGGATAATACTGCATATACACCACAATATGTAGTCGCCTGTCCCAGATGAACTCATTGAAGTTTGCATCCTCAACAACTTACGTCTTTGGAATAAAGTTTTCATAACATGGTCTATGTGTTTATCCTTTCTCATGTAAAACATCCTTCCGTACTGTTATTAATTATTTAGTAGGAAATGATCAGCATCAGTATTTAAATAACACCTTTCTCACTCACAAGAAAAGGATGTCAGATTAATCCTAATATTGAGATCTTTTTTGTCTTAATGAATGGCTACTCATTAAATGTACTTTACCTAAAATATAAAAAATATTTTATATTTTTCTTGTTTGTAACATCATCTCTCATTTAAATTCTGAGTGAAGCAAAAGCACACTCAGAAGAATATGCACATCCTAAAATTGTTAACTCCTGAGTCCACAGTATCCATTGCTAATGTGATGGATACTTTGTGCTTATACTTTGTGTTGCATGTTGAGCTTGAAGTTTTATTTGTTCTTTACTTTTAAATCTGAGATAACTCCTTAATGGCATTTTTCACTGTTGATAATAAAGAAATATCTGTTCTGTTTATTTTTAGATAACATGGATTTGTTTTAAGTTTCCTATCGGAATAAATAGTCTTTGAATTCATATTGCTTACATTATCTTTAGTAATTGTTCCATTTAGAAAGTTCAGCCAGCACTTAAAATTCATTAAGACATACAACAGATATGACCTACTATAAAGTCATTAATAAATAATTTTCCTAACCATTAGCAAGTATGAGCAGAAGGAAGTGGGTTTTGACATCATACAGTTTATGTAACATTTCTGTCTTAGGTTCTAAATTATGTAAACATCTGCTTAAAAATATGCACTTTTTTTCCCATTAAGATCTTTGTTTATGTTGTATATGTATTAAAATAGCACCCAAGGAATAAGAACATAATATTAAAACTAGGGAGTATTCTTAAACTCTGAAATAGTACATTTTATTACTTAAAAAAAAATAAAAAACAGAACTGAAGGAAACTCAGCAGAATTAAACAATTATTGGTTGGAATTTAAAAATCTTTTAACAATGTCAAGTATTATTTATTATTCATGTCAAAGAAAGAATCCTAAACATCTTAAATCATAGAAGAAAAAACAGAAATTAAAATCCAGGAATCTGCTGAGCTTAGATTACTTTTCACGATTACCTGCACACTAGCAGTCTTCAGAATTGAGTGTATCATCATGGACAATAGGGTGATAACAGCTTCTAAAATAAAATGGATCATGGTTGTGTAGGGATTTGTAAATAATCAAGAATACTATAAAGAGAGTTAGTCTCAGCAAACTGAGACTCATTGCTGGCACCTCCAGGGAAAGCATAAATGCTGATAGAATGTGCAAGTTGCTCCTTTGAATTAGCTTTTCCTTGTGTGATGTAGGAGTTATTTTTAGAGATTATCAAAGATTAGGTGATCCATTTAGTCTGGTTGTGCATCATGTGTGATCAGAATCAAATAATCAAAATAAAATGGAACCAGCAGTGTATTAAAGAGGGGAATAGAAAGCCCAGCCTATGTGGTGAATGTCATTTATCTGTTTTGAACAATGAAGGCTTTCTTCTGAAAAGCCCTTTCAGGAAATGAAGGACTTGACAAAGTCAGGGATCTATGTTTTAGCACTTACTTACATTAGAGCAAACTCTTAATCAAGATATGCTACACCATTATGAAACTGAGCTTGCATACACTGTAGACTGTAGTTCAGTCAATCTCTTCACACTGATGAACTCAGCCTGTTCAGGCAACAGAGCTATAAAAGCCAAAAATCTTTTGGAAGTATTATCTTGTTAGCAATCACTCATTTTCAGAAGATTAACTATAATGGATATGAACTGGCCACAACCCTCTTCAAAGCAATACGCAGGTTTTTAAATTTAATATGTCTCAGGATCCCCCACTCTTACCCACTCTTTTCTCACATATGACAGCAACTATTTCTCCTTTGGGCAAGTGGCTGTGAGGGGAAGAAACATGGGCTCTACTGACTTTTCTTGCACACAGTTTTTTGTGCCCTGAAAGAAAAAAACCAATGTGTTCCAGATTCTAATTCCTTATCTACACAGGGGTTTGCGAATGTATACTAATCTAGGCACATTTTCTAGCTGATTCCAGCTATTCTAACCTGGTGAGGGGTGCTATGGGTAAATCATTCATAGAATCATGGAATACCCTGGGTTGGAAGGTACCCACTAGTATCATTACATTTGAGCTCCTGGCCTTGCACAGGACCACCCTAAGAGTCACATTATGTGCCTGAGAGCATATGTTTCTTGAACTCTGTCAGCCTTAGTGTTCTAACCTCTTCCCTGGGGAGCCTTTTTGAGTGCCCAACCACCCTCGGGGCAAAGAGCCTTTTTCTAATGTTTCATCTAACTGCGCCTCCCATTCCCACCCCTCTACCCAACACAACTTCAAGCCATTCCCTTGGGTCTTATCCTGGTCAGCAGAGAAAAGATTAGCAGAGTCTAATACATTAGCAGTAATCTAACCCTCCTTGAGAGGGATGTTCATGACTAGAATGTAAATTAATCTCTAGGGGTCTGCTGAAGCAAATGTGGAATGCCAGAAGTGGAGATGCAAGAGAAGACGTCAGAAACAGAAGTGGCAGCAGAGCAAAAACCAAGACTTCATCATGAAAATTAAAAGAATTAGACAAATAGGTTTTATCCAAAATTAACTGTTAACATGTAAAGCTTTTAGTTTCAACATCTCTGTCCACTCAGGGGCAGCTTACTGTGCTTCTTTCTTCTGACGTGCTCTTCACAGTAACTTTACTTGTATTTTAACTAAATCAAATAAGTAACAGGCATCTTAAACATCTAAGACAGCTCACAATAATTTTATTTATCTTTCAGTGTTTGAAAAAGCTTTTTTTTCAAAATTCCTTGAGAGATTCCAGGCATGTCTACTCATTTATTACAGACTGACAATTACTGAAGAGAATGTTTTGAAGATTGCAAAGCTGGCCACTCAAAAAATTGACGAATATCAGTTCTGTTTGTCTGTTTAACCTTATTTAGATTATATATTGATTTTGAGATAATGTTTAATGATAAAATTGCTATCCAGTTTTGTGCCTTCCTAATAAAAACAGCATGTTGTGCAAAGGCTGCAGTATATACTGATGTAGGGATAAAGCAATAATTTAAATTACATATTAAGTAAACAGAGGGAGAAAGACATCTGCAGAAAAGGTCTAGTTTACTGAGGGTGGTGTCTGACATTGTAGATAAGCTTATCTAACTCCTGTTTCCTGATCTCAGACTGTATGTCCCATGTGCATCATGGTGCTGGCTTATTGGCTTTTTTGTTTATTTTATTGATTGTTTTTTAACCCCAAATGTTCATGGAAATCTTGTGTGAGAAAGATTTTTACATTTTTATAGGTTAGATTATTTTTTGTGCTATTTTTATCATTAAATAGGGCCTCAAAAACTACAGAGTTAGCAGAAGACATGCAGCAGAACTGGGAGTTACACATTAGAAGATATGAAATCAGTTTTGTTTCAGATACACTTGGAATTTTCATTTCTTTTTTTGTTTTTTTCTCTTTCAAACACAGAACATTTAGCCTTCCTAGAGAAGGATCCAGTCTTAAACTAGATATCTACCTCCTGTTTTCAGGAGGTAAAGAAAATTAGGAAATAGGAATAGGATATAATAGGAAGTGTCCAATGTTTAGATTCACTTGGTATTTGGTCCATCTAAGGAAATAATTATTGATGGTCATATGAGATGAAACACAGAATGTATGACCTTCATAACAGATTCTAAGATTTCCTGGGTGAATAGGCTCTTCAACCCTTTTCTTAAAATTGAGCCATTCTCATTATTCCCGTGGACATAAAAGAGAAAAGAGAAGAGAAAATCAGACTGTACTGGATTATTTAGACACTCAGTTGGGAGTGAGTGAAATGATTCTAATTCTGCCTATTAAGCCTGACAGGCAACTGGAGTGCCAGCTGAGATGACTTCAGTTCTCAGAGAATCACAGAATAAGCTGAGTTGGAAGGGACCAACAAGGATCATCAAGTCCAATTCCTGGTCCTTCACCCTCCCCAAGAGTTCAGTGGAACTCACCACCTATCTACAAGGTAGTGAAATGCTCCTGTTCTGCAGAGAAGGAGCAGCAGCAGGAGAAAACATAAATTTACAGATGAAGACTACTCAAGTGAGCTACATCTCCAAAACCAAACATTACACTGAGCATACATAAGTACTGGAAAGCAACCTATTGTTCTGTTTGTAGACACAGTAAGAAATGGGAATAGTAACACTAGTCTTGATCAACATGCAAACATTCAGGCTGGGAACCTGGGGAATCATTCCTGCTTTGGGTGATTTTAGCTAGATGTGAAGATAAATCAGATCTTTATAAGATATATTTCACAATTTTTGGGAACAAGAAAACCAAGGCCAACAGATCAGGTATGTATGTTTTGGTTGTGGTTTTGGGTGATTTGGGGGCAGGGGGGGTGTTTTGGTTTGGATTTTGTGTTTCTTTTAAAAAGCTCCTGTATTTTAGGACAAAAATCCTTCAAGAGATAAAAATACCTTTCCAAGACATCATTAATAGAAGAGGTAATGTATCAGCAGATTACGAAACAGAGAAGAGAACATAATTTTCCTGGAATACATGTACTAAAAATACTCCTGTCATGCTCAAAAAACCCTCTCAATGATAATTTAGGTAGATCCATGGCATTTAGCATTCTAGGAAATTCAGTAGCTAGATTTCACTAGGAGGGGATGGTCATAAAGAATTTGTTCAACTGTGGTAAAAAAAATCATCCCCTAGCTACTGAAAAAGAGATTTTGTGGCAAAAATATATGTGTTCAATATTCTGTATTGATTGAGAATTTTTTTTCTTTAAGAAGAAGTTTGTTTGTCTTGGAGAACGTGGCTTTGCTGGCTTACATTTGGACTTAGCTCTGGACTTCAAGTACAATCCCAAATAATAGAAATAGTTGAAGCTGTTCAGGTTATTAAGGTATAACATGGAGGATAGTATAAGGTAAAATGAAATTATATAGGAACATAACTAGACACTCTGGTAAGTTCTGAAATCAGTTCTTGTAGCAGATTTAAAGCACAACAATAAATACAAGACTAAAGAAAGCATATAATTAGGAAGAAGTGTCTTGTGGGATGTGTCAATACCATAGAAGTGATTCCCTGACCTATAGAAAGAAAATTATGTACAAAAATTTGTGAAAATATATGTTTTAGGGAAAATTTTGCCTATTTAGTTTCTTTCTTAAGGGCCTTTCTTAATAAGTAAAAGTTCAGAACAGGGAAGAGGGGACATCAAAACAAGGGGTTCGACATTCTTACACAATTCCAGCAGAAGACAACTGTCCTGACAATCAAGCACAGTTAGTGCCAGACAAAGCTGTCACCTAATCCTTGTGAGGAGGTGTCTTGGTTTGAAAGACAAGTGTCTATGAAGGAAGGCAGGAGCCTATCTTGGAATGGAAAATGCAACCTCCTTCCCTCTGAATTATTATAAGTTTGAAATTGAGGGGCTTTCAGGCAAAGATATGAGGAATAGGAATAACAGACCTTTTACTAATATACGTATATAACAAAGCAATAATACAGAAACACTGGTTTAAGCTAGCAGTCAGGGTATGACCTGGCACCCTGCCGGGCAGGGTGGTGGTAGCAGTCCGGTCAGGTGACAGCTGCAGTTCTCTTTGAAGTGGTTCTGTTGAAAACGGTGATCTTGTAGAGAAGGTCTGGTCCTCCTTGGAAAATCCAGTGGTGGTTGTGTAGCTGTTATCCTCTGGGAACCCAGTAGGTAAAGCTGCTTGTGCTGTTCCAAACCCAGGTTATATCCAGGTGGGAATGCTTGGCTCCTTCCCTCTGGGCGGAGCATCTCACAATGGGATGGTGAGTCATGAGGCAAGGCCTTGTTGGGCCCATTAACAGGAGGTAGCCCAGAGGGAGGAGGCAGGGAACATTGCTACACCTGGTTTCAACAGCTCATGAAGATGGTAATAGAACACACTGTAACTGAGGACAGGAGGGCCTTGGGGGCACACTTGCACAAAGGCAGAATGCTCACTTGAGACTCAAACCTATGTTTCCAAACCATGGACTGAATAAGCAGTGGTGTGCAAAAGCAGAAAAGGGATCTCTAGTGTGCGGTCCCCCCTGGGAAGAGGGGACCCTGAAAAGAATTCCCCGAGCCACACGAGGCTCCTCCCACAGGACCCCCTGTTCTGTTATGCTAATGTACCCAAGTTCTGTTTCCCTGCTCACCCACTGCCCCTTGTCCCTCAGTCACTCCCTCCCTGTTCCCCTATTTGCTCCCATACCCTGGCCCCACCTCTGTACTGCCCCCATGCCTCCTGATGGTTGGCCCTCAGATGCTCTCTCCGCCCTACTATCCCATACTTAACCCTGGACCCTTCCCATGAGTCTTTATCTTTGCTCCTGGACTGGTATACATGTGGGGCTGGAGTAAACATCTCCGAAAACCCATGCAAAGACCCTTCCCTACTCTTTGCCGCTGACGCAGATGCTTCTGGAAGGTTGTGGCACCATGTCACCCACACCAGACTGCAACGCTCTAGTTTTACTGCATGCAGGAAAGGATATATGTTGCTTCTTTTTCCTGAAGGAGACCAGGTTTGATAGAAAAAGTTTGTGAGTTTTGAAAGATGACTGCAGAAAAGAAGTTAAAAAAGGCTTCTGAAGTTTAGAAACTTTCAGTTTCATTTGTATGATTTACAAGCAGAGATGGAAGAGGAAAAGACTGTTGGGAACGGGAAGCTTGTTTCAAGCTTGGGGTAGAAATGAAGTAGGAAGACATTCAGGTCTGATACTAGAGCTAGGTGAGCCTGTTCAGAAAAAATTCTTCACAAGATGTGACCTCTCTCAGAGGATATAGTCTGTGACTGCAGAAGCCACAACATAAAATCAAACTGCCAGAGATAGTGATAGTAATTAACATCTTGCCCTTATAACAACTTTGAAGCAGATCTTTCTAACACAGATTATGCTGTGTTTAAGAACAACAGACTTTATTCTGTGTTGATTTTTGGTTGCAATTTTCTACGTATGGTAGTGCCAGAAACACAAACGTTAAACACAAACTTAGGTGAGCAAACTCCGTGGTTAAGTTACAGAGTAGTATCCTTGAATCTGATCCTTTCACCTGTTCCAGTGTTGTTCAAGAGAAATCAGAAATCAGATCATAAACTCTTCAGCCAAAAGTAACGCTATTGTACGCTGTTGTAAATACTATAAGAGGTTGGGTGGGGGATGCTGTATAGATGTATATGCATATATATGGAGGGAGGATAAAGATAGGCAGAGACAGCTAGACCCAATATATAAATTGTTAACACCATAGAGCTGGGTTTATGTGTATGTTACTGAAATTCAAATGAAACATAAGGATATCGGCAAAAAAAAAATAGGAATCTTTGAGGAATTTTGCCTTATTCTGGGGAGGTGGTAGCTAAGCAAAGACAACTGTATAAAGAATGGAAGACATTTTCAGAGCCTTTATCAAGAGAAGACAGGAAAGAGGTGGACCCTGTGTGCCTGTCTTCTGAAAAAGAAAATGCTAGAGACCAAAAAGGATCAGAGGAGAGGCTGAGCAACAAGACACAGAGAAAATATGTTGTAGTGCACATTGTCTCTTTGTAAAGGGTTGTGGAAGGGCAAGTAATGTGTAACTTGGTGTTGCAAGGCAACACCTCTGGAACATTCTTGTAGAACTGGTTTGACGTCTGTACACAAGGAGAGCCAGTTTGGATACAAGGACAGCTGCAGACCTTTCCTCTTCCTTCTCAGATCTTAGAAAAATATTTGTAGCTTGCTTCATCAATAACAGAGGTTTGCCTTAGAAATTAGTCCAGGACAGAAGTTTAATTACCTGCAGAAAAGCTGCATGTTCAGGGCTGATTCCTGGATCTGTGAAGGCCACAGAGAGCTGTTGTGTCCAGTGCAGCTTCTGCCCTTCTAGCATGGCTGGCTTTTCTTTCAGGGAAACCAAGGTGTGGCTGGCCTGAGACAAGGTCTTTTCTTGGATATGTACTGGGGAAAATGAGAACTTGGAGAGAGCAAAGGTGCACACCATCCCTTCAGGGCCAGTGCTTAGTCAGAGACATTAACAGAGTTAGAGACATTTACACCTAACAACATTACTTTCCCCTGGAGGCTGCCCAGTTTCTGTTTAGTTTAATCCTTAATTTTTGGTCCAGTTCTAATGAACCTAATCTGACAGCGCCTATATTATTTCTTATTATTTCTTCTGTTTCATTACCAAATATTCTCTTCTCAGCTCAGCAGCTCCACTCCCTGAAGCCCTGCTAATTGCCAGTCCTTTTCTCCTTGTTTTCTTTATTTCACTTAGGATATTTTTCAGTCCTGTTTTCTTCTCTACAAGATCTGTACCACAATCTGCTCCATCATCTATTTATTTGTTCCCATTTTTCCTTGATGAGCCTAGGATTTGGATCTTGTCTCCTCTTTTAGGTCAATGCTTAGACTTCCTCCTCCATATTTCTTGCAGGCTGGAGAAGAAGGGTGTACCACAAAGAACCTGTGAAGAGACAGATTCCCTTTTATTTTTTTCCAGTTCCAGTATCTATGTGATCCCACTCCTACTTTCCTGATGGTGAAAGTTGCTGAATGGAAAATCTGACCTTCCAATTAGTGACTCCACAACTTTAGTTTACATTTAGGTTATATGAGCCCTTTTCTGAGCCCATGACTCACTGCAGAAGCTATGAAAGAACATATGGTCTAGAAGCACTCTGAAGGTATGAGGGGACTGAGCACAGTAAGCTCCCCACAGATCGGGTGTCTGCCCTGGCTGGTCTGAAGCTGTGATAATTTCAAATGTGAGAATCTTTGTTTCCTCTGGCAAGTTATTATTAAGCATCTATAGGTGCTGTCAGGCCCCTGAGAGCACAAGGAGGTCTCAGATAACCCAGCCAAGCTCAGCTAGGGCCCTTCACCCCCACCCTGCCCAGGAATCTCATGTAAGCTCAGGCTGGCAATCCTGATTTAAGGTATGACATAGTTGTGCCTGTGTTAAGACCTTATTCTGGCCTTGTCTCCTGGCTGGATCCCCTATACAGATTCCAGCCCTAGTTCCTCACTTGCTTTATCTGTGACTGTCTGAAGACCCTATTAGCAACCCTGACACAGAGCAGAGCAACCACTGGGAGCAATATCACTTGTGGCTTCTCAGCCCTGAGGGAGCAGCCATCCATTGCTGAGCCCTAACACCCACGTGGCTAGTCTGAAAGTCGAAAGGGAAAGACATCTATCAAATGCCAGTGCTAAAACAGAGCAATGATACTAAAAGAGTACAGAATTATCTCAATTTATCCTTTCTGCTGGCAGAGCTTCCCAGTGTGCAGCTCCATGGCAGCTTTAACATCACGAGGAAGTTATTTACGGAAGGCACTGTAGGTGGGAAAAAGAAAATTCCATCCATTCAAAGAGCTGACTGTTAATGCAGTTACTCTGTGTGCTAGATATCTCTGGTAGGTGTTCGTCTTCATCGCAGATTTCTGTTCAGTGTTGTGCTACTTCCTGCAGTGCACTGACTCTTTCAGCCCTGCACTTTACTTTACTGACCTTGATTATGCACCCTTTTTTTGGGTAATAAGTGCAGGCTTCAAAAAACCCCACATCATTGTACTTCTTAATTCCCTAGCCAGTTCAAGGTCCTTTCTCTCACAGAAAGTGTTTGAGATTAGTATGAGACACGAGTTTGCCTGAAAAACTAATGAAGCATTCGTACCTTTGGCTTGTGGGTCTTTTATTTAATTTCAATCCTCCCTCACAGCTTGGATCATGGAGCTGGAGCCAAGGGAGCAGTGGGCATGCCTTCAAATTGTAATTTGCCTTCAGCTGTAGCTTTTCTTGGCTCATGAATGCAGTCTCTGAGTGTCACTGCTGAAGTACTCCCATTGATGCTGTGTCTAACTGAGCACTTATGGTTTACTGGTATAGGCACCTCTCTTTGTTTAGAATGTGTACACTATAGTTTTATACAGGAGCTATTACACTGGGTAACTGTGGATTGTCTGAGGGGCAGGATGATGTCACATCTAAAAACACTTTTCTTCCTTCTGGTTGCAAAACCTTCATTCAGCACACCTCTTACTCTTTCTGATCCTTGTCATCTTCCTCTCTTACGTCACCATTGTTTTGCCTGCTTATTATGGGTAGGAGGCTATTACTATATTTATAAATGATAAATTTTCAAAGAAGAGAAGTTTTGGATTTTTTCTTTGATTTCTTCTATGGTTTACCTCATTTGCTATTTATATAATATAATCTTTTCAATCATATGATTCTACTGCATGTTTGATCGTATGACTGGATTAGTTTACAAAACTGTGATCCTTTTCTCCTTAAATACAAGAAGAGTAGTGTGCAACATTTAGTTGTCATCTAGTGAATAAGAGTTTTTCTTAACACTATTTTTTCCCTTTGCCTTGCATTTTTTCCTCCCAAGCTTTCAAGCAGAAATAGAAACAGCTGTTGAAGCATAACTTCTCTTTCCACATTTTTTTTCTCTTTATAATTAAAGTTGGTTTGAACATTCAGTATTTATATCTGAATTTCACTCTCTAATGTGGGATTGCATCTCAGTTGGAATGGTCTCAGGTGGAAGATTTCACCAATGGAGATCTCACCTACGGGGTGAGGTCAAGCATACCTGAAATGTATAAGGAGGGAGTGGTGTTAGCAGATCAGACTGCTTATGTATGGTTACACTGGGTTCCAGGGCAGCAGAAGGCTTATAAATTTGTGGAGAGGCGGCTACAGATATTATTGCATGTCTTTGCTTTGTTTATTTTGTATTTTATTTTATTTGCAATCAGTTTCACTTACAAGAATGTTAGAAGAGCCATTAAGCCATTATAATTAGAAATTCTAGTGATTCACGAAGGATTCTTCCCATGTGAGTGGAGTCCTACTCGACATTCTTGCTGTCCATAGATTCAGGAGTACCTAATTTTTGGGATAGGGATGTTGAATACTTCTGAACACAATGATAGTTACATGAGCCTTTGCAATCTGTTGGGTGTGAAACTAAAATGTGCTCTCATCACTGTGGCCTATTGCAGCATCTTTAGCGTGGCAGGTAGCATGGTGTAAAATATCTTATTCACCCTCCTTCCCTGTTAATTCAATTCAATCCCCTGCAGCAGATCACACAGCCTAGGAAATGATGTGGTAGTAGTGCCTCAAAGAAGAATCTCAGAAGATCCTAGGGATCGTAGCTTTTAGAGTGATTAGGAACTTCAAACTTCACTAAATTACTGGGATAAAGCCAGTTACTAGCGTTGACATCTGACCTGCCAGAAATGTGTCTATCTCAAAATATTTAATATAATTTCTCACGTTTACTTTCTGAATCACCTGTTTTTTCACAGCGAGTTTCTACTGGCATCTGTATCAACTGGGAAGGTTTAACCTATGTACATTAGAGACGGGTGACTCCAGGCTTTTATATTTGCAGAGGAGAAAGGATTTAAAATTAGTTGCCTGCATCCAGTTTCCTAGTTGCTTTTCCAATATTTATTCTCGTAACATTACCTCCTGCTATTTCAATTTACACTGCCAGTTCTGGCAATTTCTGTTTCTCTGTAAAACTCCTGTAAAGCGTGGCCCATTTCTTTGCCACGTAAATAGAGCATTTACGAAGCTGAATGTCTACTGTGGTAGTAGCTGTTCATATTTGATTTTGTCTGAATATCAGAGTCATACTGAGCAAGGTGGGAGGGTGAATCTACCCTGTGCATTTGTAATGGCTTGCAAATACAGTCATATTCTCTTTCATTTACCGAGCTGGCTTTTTTTTTCGTGTGGAATACAGAAGAGAAGCTGCTGTTCCCACAACACTCTGGAACAGCAACACAAACTCAAAGAATTGATTTATGCCCTATTTCCACTAAGTCATGCAAATTGGAAAGCTTCAAAAGCCTCAGCAATCTGATGCAAATGGTAAGATTATTGCTGGAAGCTGATTTCCATATGTATATGTTGTATGCATGCCTTCAGACAATATACAGACTTCTACAAGCAAAAAGAAGTTGCATGCATTTATTAATGACTAAGGACAGCCTTGTTTTCAAAGGAAAAGTAAAGAAATAATTTTGCCATGAACAAACACGTGTGGAGGTAAAAAGAAGAAAAGACTAATTGATCATTTTCTGTATGATGTATTCATGGATTTTGAGAAAAGCATCAAAAGAACGTATCTAACAAACCCTGCATACAAAATAGGATTGAAACTGACTGTCGTGATTTAACCCCAGCCAGCAACTAAGCACCAGCAGCTGCTGAGAAGGGGGAGGGAATTAGAACAGTAAAAGTGAGAAAACCCGTGGGTTGAGATAAAGACAGTTTAACAGGTAAAGCAAAAGCCATGAACATAACTAGAGCAAAACAAGGGATTTTTCCACCACTTCCCATGAGCAGGCAAGTGTTCATCAGGAAAACAGGGGTCCATCACGCATAACTGTTAGCTGGAAAAACAAATGCCATCACTCTGAACATCCCACCCTTCCTCCTCCTTTCCCCAGCTTCATATGCTGAGCATGAAACCACATGTTGTGGGATATCCCTGGGGTCTGTTGGGGTCAGCTGTCCTGGCTGTCCCCTCCTGGCTTCTTGTGCACTCCAAGCCCACGCCCTGGTGGAGTGGAGTGAGAGGCAGGAAAGGCCTTGACTCTGTGTAAGCACTGCTCAGCAATACCAAGGCATCTGTGTTATCCACATTTTCCAGCACAAATCCAAAACAGCCCCATACCAGCTACTGTGAAAAAAAAGTCATTCCATTGCAGCTAAAACCAGCACAGTGGCCTAGAGATTGATATTCAAAATACATTTTATGTAGCTGAGGGAGCTGGGGTTCTTTATTCTGAAGGCTCAGAACAGACCTTAGCACTCTCTACTGGTGAGTGATGCCTTCGGAGAAGGTATCTCAGGGTGCGGCTGCAGTGTGAGCTGCAGGTTGAGCTCTGGGGGCTCAAGACAAGAGGCTATGAACTCCCAATCCTTTGCATAACAACGGGACTGGGGATCTGTGGCCTGACCAGGTGACCAGGCAATGGGAGACACAGCAGGAGCTGTATAAAACCCCAGAGATCCCTTTGTTCTGTTGATCCTGATCTTGTTTCTTGCTCTAGGAGACCCCACACTGTTATTCTATTTCCTAGCCCGTGTAATGTCTTATATATAACTGTTTAAAACTCCGGCTATCCACATACACTACATACAGTGCAATCCTTACTTTATTGTTAGAATATTGTAAAATTATCAAAAAAGCATAACTACATTGCATCACTCCTCATACTACAACTGTGTTTTTATTCTGGGTTTATAGTCAAGACTCAAGTGCACCCAGAAAGAAGATTGCTTTTTAAATAGGGTCATCTGTAGAATCAAGGAAAAAGGAGAAGCGTGTTTTGGAAAGCTACTCACTGATTCACAAAGAAGGGATGAGACCATTGGAGGGGTATGCAGATGCAAATCAGAAGAGGTAATTTAAGAAGACTTCAAGAGGAAGTCTTCACAGTGCTTAGAGGCTTTGCTTGCACCATTAGATAAAACAGAATTACCCTGTGGAATCAAGAACTAGTGTATGACTGTATGTATAATTTCTTTGTTAGCACAATGACTAACTGGCAAGATCTAGAATGAAAGAGAAATATCTCAGAAATTTGGTAGATTTGCTCCTCTCTCCTTTGGAAAGGAGCGTGTTTAAGCAGATGAATATGAACTAGAGCATAGTGGCACATGTGGGGTTAGAAATTTGTCCCAGCCTCTTTTAGCTGCTTTTGTGGATGTAATCACAGGCCTCAGAAAGGAAACAGAGGATGGATAATCCTGTGACAGCATTGCTGTACTGAGAAATGGATAGTAAAAAGAGTAATCATTCAAGGTAAAGTGTTGATTAAAGATCTGATTCTAAGCTTATTGTGCATTTTCAGCATTCCTATGAAATTCCATGGGGGTTTTAGAGGTGCCTTCTATGCAGTCCCTAGGGGGAACAAACAGCTGCTTTCCCTTATAGTGCATCACTTCTAAAGGCTAATGGGATTTGCTAACAGGAGAAAAATAATTTGCACCTGTCTATGCCATCTTCAGAGCATCTGGTCAATTTAAACCAATTTACATCAATATTCAAAAAGTCTGAATATTGATGTAATATTACACTTTGAAATTGGTCCATTAATTATTTATAATGGATGTTACTATGCGCCAGTTTCTTCATGGACTGGCTAGAAGGAGGTTTACTTGTTTCTATTGACCAACAGTAGTGTGGGAATTCTAGATTTTGCTACAAATATGCATGAAGAACACACTTTCCCACTGAAAAAAAAAGCTGCTGAAAAATTAATGAAATTAAAATTCTGGTTCTAAATTATTTTTGTGCTTACAATTTCTAATTGGGACACAAAATAGTCTTGAAATATTTTACAAAGTTAAGTTTCACAAACATTTCAATAGCTTGTCTTCAATTTCTCACATTTTTTCCTGTTTCTAAGTATTTGGAATGAAACCTTCCATCTGAGAGACTTGTCTCAGCCTAAATTTCACTGGAAATCATCAGTAAACAGTGCCTGGCCATTTTCTAGTACCAGGCTGAAGAAAACTGCATTTTCCTTTCAAGTTAAAAACAAGTAAAAGAATTGCAATGGTGTTGCTGTCAAGCTTTAGTAACTCAATGTGGAAAAGGTGACTTGACATTTGCCACCAGAGCAGGACTACATTTTGAGTGTGCCATTTACCAGCAAGTATCTGTGAAACCTACTGGCATAAATTGAATCTGTAGGGCAGATCAATATGCTGAATGAAAAGCCAGTGATATGTTATATCAAGTGTGTATTATGTCCAAGAGCAGAGGCTGTGTCATGGATGAGTTGCCAATCATTTCTTCAATGCTCTTGAACATCAGGAGTATGTCTAATGATTCTTTGATTTTTGTTTGGTTTATTTTTTTAAATCAGAAGGCATGTTCATCACCAAGACAGCAAAGTGCTGAAAAGTTAGGAAATTATAGGGTAATTTATTTGCAGCCTTGAAAAAACACATGTATATTAGGATTGTATTTTGTTTTGTGTGCTTACAGTGTTTTCTTTTGGTGGGATATTTCTTTCATTCAGTGTTCTTGGTAAGCCTGGTGAATCATCAGGGTGATTCTGAACCCTAACACACCGAATCACTACTAAACTTAGAAGATATGTAGTGACAAGACAGGGCACAGGGAGAGTACTTAATGCTGGTTTCCTTAGAATTACAGTGTGATTTTAGGCAAGTCAATGAAACCGTGTTTTTTCAGTTGTGATCCCTGCGAGTATCTAGACTCTTAGTCAGGAGCAAGTCTGGGCTTGCACTGAGGTCCACAGAGATCCATGAGATCTTCTTCAAAGCACCTTTCTGACTTCCTGGAAATTTCACAGACACAACTACAAACCATGAAATTGAGATTAAGTCTTGACCTACTCATTAGCTGGTTGCCCAGTTTCTTGTTTACTTTGAGCCGAGAGTAGGAAACAATGCACGGAAGGATGGAGCCCCTCAGATGTGTCTCGTAGTAAGCGGGATCACTACGTGGATAGGTGTGTCAGAATGTACTTCCAGTAGGAGACTGGCTCTGGCATTTCCCCCTTGCCAGGCCTTAATTTTGCAACTCTTGAATTTTTTGAACATTGTGAAACTGAGAAATAGGGTGGAGCTTTGTTATTCAAAGGTAAAATATACTCAAATGAACAATTTTATAATAATTTATATTTTATAGAATAAAAGCTTTTCCTAGGGTTTTTGCAGGTTGGTTGGGGGTTTTTTTGCAAAAGTAGGAGAATGATTACTTTCTTTTCTTTCTTTTTTTTTTTTTAGTCCTTACTTGTTTTCTCATTTAAGTTTGGACACCCTGTGGAGTGTCTTTTTTTTCCGTTTGTTTGGTGCCATTCACAGTTGGTTGTTCTGGTCCTTTCTCCTACTAAAACTTTCAACTACCCAACAGTTGTAGTGTTCATTTTCTGATTGAGATGTCAGAGCTTCTGCTCTGCAGTGTTAAACAGTGTCATTGCAGAAGAATATCAAGAGAAGGCCAGAGAAGAGAAGGTGAAAATAGTGAAGCAAAGAAGAGACAGGAAGATGAGGCAACTGGTGTCTGCCACAGACTGGGTCCTTCTCAGTGTGCCTGGAAACTAATGGAAGAGTGCCGGGCAGTGAAGTACTGCAGTCTTGGGCAGTCCCCCTATTTCCCTAATAATTGTTGATTCTGTAAAAATAAAGACTTAGCTTAAGATGCACTGGCCTTCCTCCCTGCTTACCTTGTCTCCTTTTGTGTGAATAACTGATTTTTTTGCTTGTTATTTATCTGCATTTCAACTGATTCTCAAATTGCTTTGAATTTTTTCCATTGCTAGTTAGAAAGTCTACGTACTGAAGCATAAGGTGAAATCTCACCTTTGGCAGTTACTTGGAGACTTTCAAGAGTTCTCCTTAGTAGTTCACTATATAAGCACGAGCATCCTGTTAGGAAGAGCCCTGGCAGGTTACAATAGCTAGTGTCTCTAATTCATGCCTGCCAAGCCTGTTCACTCAGCAGCAGGTGACATTTCAATGAGAGTTTGAACAAGTCTCACCATTAGGCAGCACCTTGTTGGTTTTCTCATCACAGCAAGACCTGATTTCCTTTATTAGCTAGAAGACTTCTACTCTTAGTACAAAGATCCAAGAACTGGCAATAATTTCAAACTTTCTAAACTGGCTTTCAAGCCCAATCGGAATTGCTTGGATTGTTTACTGGGAGGAAAAAAAAAAAAAAAAAAACAAGAAATAAAATCCCCAGGTAACCAAGAAAACCCTCTTCCAAACAAACAAAATCCCCCTCCAACTAATTTAATCCAAGACCTGCTTTTTCATTCATGGGTTTTCATGGAGGGCTCAGGACTTTGGCTGTTTTTGTGAACACACTCCTGTGAAATACCATATCCCACTTATTTCATAACCTCAAGACTGACTTTTTAGCATTAGCCTTTTCTCACTTTTTAATGTTCTATTCAAATTCTACTCAAATACCTATTTGCAAATACCCAGATGGTAAAGTAACTGGAAATACATCAGCTTCTCATAATACCTGATCCACAAACTTATTACAAATAATAAAATAAACAATAGCATTTATCTGAACGCTGCCCAAAATGTTTAATTTAGTTTGTAGATTTTTTGCATATGTACCTAGAAATTAGTGGAAAAATGTTAATAGAAAAAAATACAGTCTTTTGAAGACATGTAATTTTTAAATTTTATTTTATTTTTGTGACCAGACTACAGTTATGCAGATATTCATTGTTGCCCTGGGTTTTTGCTAAAGCCTTCTGTTTTAACCTTGGAGTCAGAATTCTTTCTCACACAGTTTTATGTAAATAATAGCCAATGTTTACTTAACGGTATTTTCTGTTTTTCATTCCTTTTGTGATAAGAGAACTTTGATGAGCATCTTTTTTCTCCAGTGGGATTGAGAAGGAAGTGACATGCTCTCCAATCCCTTGTGGAGTTGGGAATTGTATAAGAATGTGACATATGTAAATAAAGTGTCTTTTCCCTCTTTTCTGCTGAACCTAGCAGGTGTGAGAGCGTCTTTATTGTGTTTTCCCAGACACAATTCATAAACATGTAAGTCAATAAAATTCAATACTTTTCTTTCCCAAAATATTTAAGAATTCATCCATTCATACTTCTCCCTTTGCTTGCACTGTAATGATCCTCTGTTTACTATTAGGTTATAGAAATTATTTAAAAGAAATTAACTGGGCAAGGTATCTGCAGCCAGTATATTGGTCTTTCTTTTTGTCATACTCACTCATATTCCCAGTAACCTGAGAAGGATGACATTTTCAGTTGTTTTGCTGATAAGGCTACATCTTTTCTTAGTTTTCTTTGATTTATGTAGTTCCTTGCTTTGCTTCCTGAACAGAGAAAACAAATGCCTAACTTTAAATTAATGGTTTGAGTTTTAATTTGAATTACTTCCTGAAATGATACATTAATTCTCATCACCAACCGTGGTGTCATAAGTCTTCAGAATCAATTCAGGTGAAGTTAAAGAATCTTATGCCTCGCTGAGGTCTGGTACTATAGCATTAAATTATTGTTTTCTACTGCTTTGCAATCTGAAGGTACTTTTATTTTCCTGCTGGCAGGAAATTATGAAGGCAGGAATGCACTAAAAGCTTTTAGTTCCTTGTAATTAAGATACATTGGTACAGCTGAGTAAATCTGTTTCTCTCTACACATTATCCAGTTTTGGACATATTTCTATTTCAATGCTATTCATTTGTCCCCTGTAACACTGTGGTTGATGATAGCACGATGAATCCTTGCACGTTTTTATTTGGTATTGCCGAAACCTATGTGGCCTACATTTGTTCTTAAGAGAGATTTCTATACAGAGGGGGTAGAGAAGTAGTCTGAAAATGAAGAGTTAGGTCCTGTATTGTATCACAATATTATATTTATTTCAAAACAAGTCATTCCTACTTCACCGTCTTGGCATAGCTTTCAATAAGAAGCTTGGAGGAACTGTAATGTGCAGGCATGAATCAATGCAAAGAGATCAACTAAATTACAGTATAAACCAAAACACTGATACTTAACATCTTCTGATTCACATTTGCTCAAATAATATGTTGAAATTAGCAAAAACTTAAGGCCAAGGTTGTTTCTTTATGAATATCTTATGGCATGTGGAAATCTGATCTAAAATGTCTCATTATCTCTATTCTTAGAATAGTTTATGAGCTTGTTTACCACAGAGAATGAAGAGGTTTCTTGTAAAATTTTTCCTAATTTATATGAATGCTAGTGATGAAAAACTATATTATATTTACTACAAAATCCTCTTTCTTTCCTCACAGGTTTACAAAAATGAGAAAGTGAAAGCAGCTGGGAAAAGAAAATAAATTGACCTGCATCATGCAAAAACTGCAATATAAACCAGTTCCTGGAACAGTAAAGTTTTGCCAGGTATTTACAGTCTAAACTTCATTGTAAGATACTTCCTGGAATGTTGATAGTCCCACAATCTCATAAGGATCTCCTGCTTTAGATTGGGTTTTGACAAGGATAAAAACAGTATGACACACTTGTTCATATTTCCCGGGAATTGTTTAAATTCTCAAAAATTTTCCAACTATTTAAAAGTACTTAATATTTTTAATAAAAAAAATCGATATGTGCTTCAGCTTTTAATTTTTGAGCATAACATACCATTTACATGAGGGAAGCTTGAATTCTTCTAAAAGAAAATAGAAGATTTAGATAAATGTTAAATACTTTCAGTGCCACCTATTGGCTGATATGTTGCTTCAAATGAACACCAGCTTCGTAATTGTGGACAAAGTGAGGTAGGGCTACTGATAGTAATACTTCTAACTTGTACTGAAGCTAAACCCAGCATCAGGGCCTGTAATCATATTTGAAGACATTATCCCATATCAAAGAATTTAAAGTCTAACAACTTTTTTTTTCTTTACAGAAAACAACAAATCCTGTTGGATGCTTCAGACATATTATGGTGGTACCAGTGTCCTAAAGCATATAGAGAATAAGTATGGTGCTTGGAGACACAAGAAGAGGTCAGGAAGTGATTAAAACTTGCCCTTTTAGCCTGAAAATGGGGTTTTATTTGTCTGAATATATCATCTAATCAGTTTAGCTACAATTAACTTCTCTGTAAAATCTAAGCCAAGATGCTCTTCACTGCATCTCAGATTCCATTTCTGGAATATACTGAATTCTGTGGCATCTCTCAGCACTTAGGCATGTACTTAACTTGCCACATTCATAATTTTATCAGGAACATGAGGAATACCATTCAAATACATGGTTAAATGTAATCTCATTGTTTTCTAGAGCAAAGTTTGCCATTCTGCATGAATGAGGCTTATATATTTTATCATTTTCAAAATATGTATGTTTATTAACTCTCCTAATGGCATTGAGTTTAGGATTTTAGGTAAGCTATCTAGAGGCTGTGTTTATACAAGGAAGGTTTATTTGTTACATACATAGTTATGAAGCTTGATATTTCTTTGAAGAAACTATAATTGAAGATTATTATTATTTCTTGGTTCTAGGAATTCCACCCTTAAGTATGACTTATACTTTTTTCCTCTTTATTCTGAGGTTTTTTCTTTGCCTCCCAGATAAGTTATATCACAGTAAGGAGATGGAATTATGGCTCATATTTTGAAAGAACCTAACTGCTTTGAACACTGGGCTTGATCATAGTGCCCTGTGTCAGAAAGGGACTTAGTATCCCATACAGCTCTTTGTTCATATTTGCTGACACTTTTTAAAAGAGAGCCATCTTATCTTTTTGGTAAACTAGATATTTTAGATCAGCTGCTTGGGAAAAGAGCAGAGCTACACCTATGCCCAACCACTACAGACTGAGAATGGCTGGTTCTGACCTGGGAGAAGGAATTTAGCTAACTACCTTAGAGTTCACAATCTCTCAAATTAAGGTGAGCCTCTAAATTCCTTCTATAGTCAAAGACAACCTCTTCAGGTTGGCAACTTGGGGAGAAATCCTAGTTATAGGACAAGGATCCAGAACAGTAAAGTATTTTTATGAGGTGTCTGTCCTGTATCAGTGACTATTCAGGGAATGCAGGTGACCTTAAATTTAACACTAAAACTTCTTAGGAGACTGACATTTTGAAATGAATCTTACCCTTACTGTCAAACCTTTTAATTTTGAACATGGCCTTTACAAGCATTTCCAATTGTCTCAGTTTCCTTTTAAAAAAAGAAAAAAATGTCAGGGCTATGTTACAAAACTAGTCTTGAGATAATGTCCCCAGCTGGGGCAGGCAGGGCAGGACCTTTCTGGCTGAGGTCCCAGAGATCATGGAACTGGCCCTGGCTGTCGAGGTTCACCCTGCCTGGCCCATGGACAGCCTCCACCATTCCTGTCCTCATAGGGCACTGACACTGTCATCAGTTTGGCATTGATTTAACCCATCCTTTCAGGTCTTTCCTACTCCTGGCATTAATTTTTGTTTCTCCTTTCCCCTTATGCCCTCTTTGAATCAGACTGCCCTTTTCTGGCACTGAAATGCAGCTAAGCAGCCTGAAGGCTGTGAACTTTTGGCCACAGACTCAGAAGCTGTGACAGAGGCTGAGTCAACAAAATGACTCAAGACCTGAAACACATTTGAAAAAAGAAAAAATAATCTGTCCCATAGGATTTGAAATAAATTAAGTTTTTAACAAATCACAACAAATCCTTGGCCAAAGGAGAAAAATCCAAGAATGGGAGCAGTGTTTTTCTTCAGGCTAACATGGGGAAAATAACACGAGCTCCAGTGCTAAACTATATCCGTTGGTGAGGGAAGAATACAAAAGTGTAATATTTATTTAATGACAGAAGAAAATGTCTAACTCAGTGTTCCTCTGAAGCCCAGCTTACTACACTGGTGGTCGTACATTAATTCCCATATCCAAACCTGATACTATATCGGCTGAACCAGAAATGACCCTTAGCAGTAGAAGGTTATTTCCTGGCTAAGGGCAAAATCATATAAGGACATCTAATCTTGCCAAACGTGAGGACTAGAATATAAGTATGGAAGTTCATTTGCAATACCTCTGATACTAGAAGGTTTTGCTTACATGAGTCACAAGGTTTTGGTCCTGTCATACCCAAAACCAAACAAGTGAGAAACATGTTATTACTATGATTAATCTCACCTGATGACAATACACTGCACAGCTAAATTGTTACTCTAAAAAAACCCTTTATTTAATAGGGTTTCTTGGGTTGTGATACTTGTTCACGTATTCTGAAGTTCATAATAAATTAATCTCCATATGCTATTAAATATGTTCGTGTCAAAGATATAAGTCTCAAGTGTGTTGATTTAAAATATCTACAAAAAATGTTTAGTAGAATCAGTAGCATTGTTGAGAACACAGTAGCAGTATAACTTCAGCACTAATTTGCTTGTCACCAAGACTGTCTAAACATATCCACTGAGCTGCTACTTTCTTTAGATAGTGGTTCCGAGCTGTCTCCCCTCAAAGTATTTAGGTACAGTTCACTCTTTTTTAAAGATCTCTCAAACAACCAGTGTGCTACTTGGAAATAAAGTAATAAAAATTGAGTAAGACTCCTTTATACCCACCAAACTGTTAATTTCGTGTTCTCCATGTGGTTCTTCACAAAGATTATTGCTACACAAATTATGCTCAACTGCAGTAGAATGTCATGAGGGAAACAAAGAAAAGTGTGGGTTTATATTGTTGAAGATTCATATCTATGGAATAACCTTGTATGAATCCTAGGGATCTATGGTTTTAGGTCCCAGTTGTGGCTTCTTTTACTAAAAACTATGATTCTCGATCACAGCCTGGTAATTGTTCTGTATCCAGAACAGTTTTACAATGTCCTAGAATTGCAGAATCACTGAATGGCCTGAAAGGACCTTAAAGATTATCCAGTTACAACCTCCTTGCCGTGGACAGTCTATCACTGGTTATTAATTAGAGAAAGCTATTTTTATAGTTATTCCTGAATGTTTTACAAGAGGTGAGTTGGAATTCCAAGTTTTCAGAAATTGGCAAGTGCATAAAGAGTGAACTAGACTTACCTTGAGAGGGTTATTTTATTTTTGTCATTAAAAAAAAATAACTAGATTAAGGGGTTTAGGTGAAAATGTTATAACTTTATTTTTGTTTTAAGTCATCTGAAACCAATCTCTTTGTTGACAAGTCAAATAGTCTATTTGTTTTAGCGTAAGAAATTGCAGTGTTTGTAGTCCAAAATTACGTTCCCTGGATACCCTTAATTATGATGTTGTCAGTTTGTTAAGTGTGTCCTGAAAAGAGATGAGAAAAAGAGAAATCTTAGTTATCTTCATAAAACAGCTAATAACACATTTTCATGGTATCTAAAAAATGTTTACTACAATTTTAAAAGATTATGTCAGGAAAATATTCAAATTCATGAGGATGTTTCTGAACAGCTTGATTGTTATATCCCACAGCTGTGTCACTTATATTTTTGTGTACAGTTTTATGCTGTAGAATATCAAAATAAACAAGATTCCAGGCTGAATGGATCCAATCCAATGATGCATTCTGAGAGTGGTACAGTTCCTTTAATTCTTGTTTAAAAAGGCTTCTCAGTCGTCTTCTGAGAACCACCAGAGTGACTGGACTCCCTGCTGTTGCTGAAGTGTCAGGTTGTGTAGTATTTGTACCTCATGGTGTCACTAGGATAACCATTTGATGTGCTCATGAGTCTTTAAAATAGGAATTATTTGGTTATTTAAATAGCAGCTTGTTTTTCTGTGAAAGATTAGTAATAATGACTGTTCTCAACGAAAAAAACCCGGAAAATCCCTAAACCCTTAGAGCGACTTAGACTAGCAGCTGGTTTAGTCAATTAGCTTACAGCATCATTTCCACTGTGGTGGTGTTATTACGGGTCTTGACTTTCTTTCATGCCTGATTCTGGACAGAAAAATGATAATGCTTAATTTATTAATTTGTATGACACAGATTACCTATGAAAATTCTCACAAGTGATGCCTTGTTGATGGAAATATCCTCTTTTTGGGTCTTTTTTGAAATATATCTGAGTGTATTGACTTAGCAGCTGAAGGGGATGTGAAAAGCCAGCAAAAGGAGATGCAAGCCCTAGAAAAGGAATAAATACATATTAATCACAAATATAATTTCTACCTGAATACATGCATCATATTTTCAATGTTTTTCAGTGTTTTCCATATAACACTCTAATGTTGTCCTGTCATTAATTGAAAGAAACCCAATGCAAATAGCTTCAAGACAAATAACAGTATCACTGCGTAAGACCAACTTCACGTAACTAAATTTTAGCTGTCTTAAAATCAAAAATCTCATCTAAAATTCTTAATGCTTCCCTCCACTCTGTGCTCTTTTAGAGAGCAGTTCAGCCAGACTCTGAGTGAATTGCCGTCTGGAAGTACCTGGCTGTCTATCTCTATTTGTGTTTGCCTCTCTTGGTTGTGGTTAGGTGAGATGGGATGCCTTTCCCTCACCTTCATCTACAGTCACTTCAAGGTTATTTGAATGATATGAATATAGGAGAAATTCATGTGCCCTCCTCTTTTTAATCACATATTTTATGAGTAAATGTTTCACAGTTCTTTTTCTGATATTAGTTATTATTTCCATTTTGTCATTACTGTCCTTAAAACCGCTAACCTTATTAATATTTTTGGTTGAAAAAAACCCCTTCTAATATAGTAGATGAGAACCTCATTTCATTGCAAAGGTGGAAGAAAACCACAAAAGTGCTACATATTCACATTTTTATCAAATAACTGAAAATAAAAAAATCTTTCCCTAATATAATTATAGCAAAAAGATAAAATCGTATTTACTGTTCTTCTTCAGTTGAAAATTCAATCCCTTGTTGACTAAATTCATCTACCTAAAGAGATCCACAATGGCATATTTGGGAATCAGTCTTTTATCATCCACAGTGATGGAGCTTTCACTGTGAAAGCTGTGATGATTAGTGAAGTACAGCTTGACTCTTTTCAAATTTTGCAATGTCTTGTAAAATAAAGGAAGATTTATTTTATATTTACACATATGCTTTGTAGTTATTTAATCAACCAAATCAAATTTTTACAAATGAAAAACATTTGTCATTTCATTATGCATTGTTTGAGGCTGAAAAGGCATTTGATTATCATAATTGAGTAATGGATATTAGCTACAGTGGTATTCAAAATAAACACAGAGCATTTATATAGCATCTTTTCATAGTCCTTTTCCAAATTATATAATCCATGTACAAACTGCACATGAATAAAATGCTAGGGTTAAACAAACAAGCCTTTAATGATCAGCAATGGCAAAGTCAAGAGATTTCTTCCAGACATATGTCTCAAAGAGTATGGGACCTCTTTAACTTAAAAGGCTAAACATTAGGTTATGTCAACATTAAGTATTTCTTGTCTCAGTTCTCTAGAGTCCCTAATTTTTTAAAAAAGGTTTAAAAGCTTAACTTGTTCACTCCCACTCCGCGTGGTGTTCTACAGAATCCTTTCACGTACTCATGAGATGCGTTCCAGTGGTGTGTGGTTAGTGTTAAAGTGTACTTGGCCTTGTACACAAACGTGAAAGACACAGTTATATCAGTCTGCAACTTTGCATTAGAAAAAGCTGGCTTACTTATGATGGCATTTGTTAAGCTAGTTTTAGAAGTCCAGGTTTTTTCTATCTTTATTTCTGATTAAATTGCCATATCAAAACACCTCATTTAGGAACTCCATTGAAATGATCAAATATTAATTTTTCTATCTCCAAAATTTTGTGTAAGAAGCTTGTATATTTCATGGATTTTTAAATAATGAGTAAAAGGGTTGCAATAAAGTTATTCATTTTTATTACCCAGAAACACATTTTCTGATATTTTGTAAGTGCTCTGTAACAGTCCCTTCCAGTACTGTTTTAAACAGATAAAATGTCTCTTCCATTATAGATGAGATCATGAATCCGTTGCCAAAAGTAGAAATATTGTTGCCTTCACTTGGGCAGGTTTTTCAGAACAGGTTGTTGAATATTTTTGTCTCAAATGCAAATATCAGATACCAAGTAACTATGCTATAGAAGTAAAATTTTATGCAGGCTGAATCTTAATTGAGGGATCTGAGTGAGGTTTAGTTGCAGAAATCTGGGGAATGCATGGGGAATAGTTTGAATATTCAAAGTTCCAAGTACCAATGATTTGAATATTTGTGGTATTTGAAGGATATAATGAAACTGTACTTCTATTACTTGTTTTGTACCACATGGTTATGACTATGGAAAAATACTTTGCATTTAGTCTTGTTTTCATGTTAGCAGTATCTCTTTTCTTATTAAGTTTAGTGAGACATATAACACGTATAAACATTTTTCATATATGAAGCTGGAACACTCATTTCTATAAGAGACTCTATTATATAGCCTGTGGTATATATAAGCCTCGTTAGAACAGTCTAGGTAATAGTAGTCTTTTGCTGAATTTATGCAAGCAAACGCCCTACACAACAAGAAGAGAGACTCTTCAGGAAAGCCATTATTGTCTCCAATATTTCTTTTGACTTTTTTTCATTTCAGAAGTGGCATAATCTTGGACTTAATCTCATTGATCGAGGTATTTAAATCCAGTAGATTTAGGGCATACAAAAATTCTAGGGAGAGGCAGTATCTTCAACACACCAATGTAAAATGAAGGACAAGATTTCAGGGTTTTTTCACTATGAAACTGAATCAACCATTAAACAAGAAGAGTGGATCTATGTCTTCTGAGCTAGGTACATTCAAGTATTGCTATTTTCACTAATCTAGTTTTTGGCAACTAGACAAAATGGTAAACATCAGCTTATTTCCCTCAAATGATTTAAGGAATAGTCTACTTGTTTTCCTGTATTCAAACATCTCCAGAGAATAGGTAGTAATACATTATTGATACTTGGTAAATTCCAGAACACTTTAAAATGCATCAGCCATTGCAGTTTGTGAAAATATTTTCTGCCTGTTTGGCCACCTCTATGTAAACTTAACAGTGAAAACCATTCATTCTTATGTGGAATTGCTGTTAATATGTATTTTCACTTTTATCTCAGAAAGGAAGGAAAAAAACGGTTTTAGGTTTTTTGAAGAGCTTAGAGCAGTGGGAGATAATCTGTAGTTTGAAAGAAGAAGAGCTGGATGGAAAGAAGTGGTAAAGTGCTGCCCTTACTTTCCGGATTCCAGTTTAGGGTTGAGGGTGTGGTTTGTGACATTCAAAATGAAAAAATGTACCTTCTTGCAGTAGGTGTTATGCTATACTGGACTCTGTAAAAGTGTAATTAAGGAGGAATGTGAAGAAGGAACTTTTCAAGATGGTTCTCAGTGCTAATAATTGAGGAAGATAATGCAAAGGCCTCCAAGAATGTAGGTCTAGCCTTGTGCTCTTAATAATTCTAGGTGTACTTGGTCCTACTGGTGTATTTGAGGAAATATTTGTCAGAAGTCATTTACACTATGTTAGGTTTAACATCAGGACATTTTGCAGTTTTGTGGCTGAATCTTAAATAAGTTTAAAAAATAAGAAATTTGACTTGTGCTGTATCTTGCCTACTGTACACTACTGTTGCATACATTCTGAAGAAAGTAGCTTCATAAGACAGATCTATCTTTCCATCATTTTGACTGCTTAAAATATTTTTCTCAAATTCCCACAAGTAAATAATGATCCCTATGATGCACACGCACATATGCACTTTTGTTGTGGATATTAGATGGTAATACAGAATTCATGGTTTATCTGTCACAGTCCTTGCAATACAGCACTTCTTCCATGAAGGATCTATTAATCAGACTAATTCAACTCTGCCCATTCCTGCTGTCCAAAACATTATCACTCCCCTTGACAAAGGTGTAGGTTCTAATGCCCAAATTTTGTCATCCTTATTTTCTGTTCAGTAATTGAAACCTGACACACTTTACATGCCTTCAATGCCATTAATTATTGTTTTAAATCTAGATAATGATTGGGTCATTCAAGATAAATCTTTTTACAAGGCTGATTATTTTAAAATAAATTTAAATATAATACAGAGTATCTTTCCAAAACACTTGAGATTAATGAAGGGTCTTAGGAGCCTAACTGACAGTTTTAGTTATTTCATATGTATCTATATTAAATATCTTGACATCTGCAGAAATTGCTGTGTCAGGGCCATGAGTGGACCAAGGTACTGAGAGTACCCTGGCAAATCTCCCCTGAGGCCTTTACCTGTGCATCCTCTGCTCTCTGACTTGGGGGCTGCATCAGTCTCAGACTCTTGCCCTTCTTGGTCCGTCCTGAGTTATGATGTAGGTTTGCTGCCCCTGGCCTGCCATTCAGGCAGAGATTTGTAAATGGGTCTCTTCTGGGCTGCATGGTAGCTCTGGCCTCTGAGGTACTGGAGTGAGACTTTCCATATAGAGAAAGATGGACCTACCCCCTGAAGAGGATTTGCAGTTCAGAGCCCTGCAAGGGGGATGCAAATCTGAGGGATAGCTATTAAGACTCAAGTCTCTTCTTTCAGTCTAGTATATTTTGTGACTGTTTAGCAACTAATATTTTAGCTTGTTCTATGTCCCTAGAAGTCTCTTTCTGAACCATCCAGTATTCAGTGTACTTTTCCAATGACTAAGAGGTAGAAATTGATTTCCATCCTGCCTAAGAGTATTTCATCCCTCCACCACTACATGCCCTAAAAGCTGCCAGCGGAAGTAGGTGGAGAGGTGTCTTTTTCTTGTGTAGCATTAAGCAAAATAGGAAAAATAGAATCTGTTGCATATAAGTTACTAAAATAATTTTACGTGGTAAATTAACCTGAATACTAAAAACTGCATTAAACAGTTTTCCATTGAGAAAGAAAGCCTGTGAATCAGATGTATCATTTCCAAACTCAAGCTCTTCTCATTATCCTGCAGCTTCTTTATTCTTTGCAATATTATTTCACACTAAGCCATGAAAATATTAAGAATTGTGCATTGTTCTTCCAGAAATTTTTTCCCAAAGCCTAACAGTGCGAGAGGAAGATGAGAACTGTGCATGCCTACTTCTTGCCTATAAAGATTAAATAATCAGGGCCATTATTCTAGTTTATCTGCTTTTCATTCCGAACACTGGTCATTTGGCAGTATTTACACACACCATGACTTGTGTGCCAGGTAAGGATCTGTTACTGTCACTGACTTCAACTGCTTTCATTGTGCTTCTACTTGTGATGGATCATGTTCAGAAAAGTAGAGGCAATGAGTTATGCTGTTCATAGAGGGACTTAAAATACAAATACATTTGGCTACTTGCTACCCCTCCTGAAGGACACTTTAATGGTGAAGAAGAATTAACAGAGGAAAGTCCCTCAGCAAAGTGAAAGGTAAAAATGAGTGCTTTTCTATCACCAAAACCCATGTTATTGTCCAGGCCAAGAGGTTAGCTTATAAAATGATTCCTTGAAGAAAATAAGTACTTTCATCACCAATAATGCCTATGGATTTTTTTCCTACACCAGAATTTGCTACCCAAATTTGTCCTAGTGTGAAGTAACTTCATACTGCATGACAAGCAGGTGTAACAGCAGCCCCCGGAGAAAACTTGTTCTCACAATACTACATAAATTTTCAAAGATATCTTTGTTCTTGTGGCCACAAAGATGGCTGTTAACCATGACCAGGCTACAAAATATTAAAGAATTTGTAGACCTTGAACTGAATGTCAGGAGAATACTATGAATTCAAATACTGGTATCATCAATCTAATTTCTTTGATGCTGATATCTTTAGCCTTAAAAAGAAAAGTACTGTTGTTTGTAGATTTGCAGTATTTTGATTCTGGATTACAATGGGGGAAAAAAAAGCAAGAGACAGTTGTTTTCCAATATAAAAATATCAAAAAGTCATGTTTAAAATAAGCTCTAGTTCTTAGTACCCTGGAATAGGCTTCACTGTCTTGTACAAAGTTAACATGAGTTCCGAAGTTTGTTTTTTAAATGTGCCTACAAAATTAGCCAGAAATTTGACAGCTGTGTGCATACAAAATTAAGCAAAGTTTTATTGTATAGGGGAGTTGCTTCAGGCAAGCCTTGACATGTTTTTTTTCTATGCCTAGCAACTTTTCATGAGAATTATATGTAATGATATAATTGTATCTATTTATGTTATGTGTCTATGAAGTTTTCACAGTGTAGAAGGTTTTTTTAGTGAGTATAATCAAAATAAGTCAAGAAATATTCCTTTCCCAAGAAATGAAAAAGGTGTCCTGGGGATTCAGAGCTGTCTATATTTTGGAAAGTTATTGTTAGTATAGTCTTTACTCCAAAGTAGAACATCATTCTTACAAATAAATTAGGTATGTTCATCTGCATGTGCCTTACTAAGATACAATAATGGCTTATTATCATGTCTTCTGGTCTTCCGCAACATTTGAGATTATACAGCCAGGGGAAAGGATCACATGAGTTTCTAAATTTTCTTCTTTCTCTTAAATGACATGGAGTGAAATAAAGTCTTATGCGAGGCAGAATAAATTTAGAGTTATATGGGTTACATTGTGTGGATGACAGCTTGCCGGTGACTGCCAACTGCACCCACATATGAATGCACCTGTATCGATTAAAAAAGTGCTCTGAAAAAATGCTTACTTAGGAACAATATGACGCTTAAACCACAAGTTTATTAGTTTAATGTGATATATTGCAGATATATATTATTTACATCAAGACACAAGCAAGGACTACATTGTTCCTTCATGTCACAGGGAGCACACATTTAGGCAGGACCCTTGGCAATTTTCTACTGTAGTCTGTTCCCAAGCAGGATTTTGTGTGGCTATGTTGCTACAGCCCCACTTTGAACATGGCTGGAACATTTCCCAGATGGGAGGGAAAGAATGTCATAGCCAGAATTACGATCTGCCTAGCAGACACAAAAATAATTGTACACAAGTGTATACATGCGAGGCCTTTACTGGGCCCAGATTTTGTCTCGCTTATTTATATAAATGCCAGATCTATGGCCAGGCAGTGTTGATGTCTGCTGGGTATTCCCCCCATCCCACTTAAAGTGCCATCTGCTGTTTCATATATCTGCCAAGTATATGGATTAAGTCTGCTGTTTCCCATTTGTGTCACGTTATTAATAATGGTAATGAATGTTTGCTAAATGATAGTTGCACAGACTGTTGCTGTAAAATTCATGGTCACACATTCTTGTCCTTTCCTTATTTGTCTTATGAGTGCCAGGACTCTGGACATACTTTTCAATTCTCAAATATTTATTTCTCGTAATGATCCCTTCTAATGTCCCAACATATCATAGTGCTTTACAAAATATTACTCCTAGATTCTATGAACTGACTGCAAGTACATACCCATACATTTTCAACCTATGCAGGCAGTGAGTACAGAAACATAGCAAGCTTTAAATACAGAAAGGAATAATCCGGTAGAGTTCCTCTGTTTCACATATAATTTGAAGAAGCTCATCTTTTCACAATCCCAACAGTAAAGACAGTAAAAAAAGAGACTTTCTCCATACCTGTCCTGATATCATATTTATTAACCCACTGTGATTAATAGTGTGCAGCAGGTTTTGGTATTTTAAAACATGATAAAATGCAATTATTTTAATTTTTAAAAGCCTCACACAAGGATATTTTCCCCCTTTCAATAGAATTTCCTTGAAATGTCCAAGCTCTGAAGGCTCATACATCTGTAATATAAATGAGGGACGTTTCAAAGGGACATCCCATGTGTAATTTTTATGATATGTAATTCAATTTCATTGTAACTGTGGAAACATATGATGGTTGCATGATATACCCTTCACATATATACTGTGTTTATTTTTCCACAGAAATGTGGTATCGGACTTCTGTAGTGGGACAGTGCAGAGTAATCAGAAGTAATCATGTCTTTTCCATCCGAACTGTCTCTCCCAGTGTTCCCAAGTGTGTATAAAGAGCCACTTAATCACTAACTGTAATATGTTTTTTGGCAATTTCATTTTTTGTTTCACCTTGAGAACTACAGTGAGGTCAACCTGCTTGAGTACAATTTTATACTCTACTATAATAACTTGAATATTTTTAAACCTACATACATATGAGGTCAGTGCTGACTGTAAATATGTCTGTCGTTGGACCAATACTCCTGATTTTGTCCTTGTTTTCTGACAGTTCTAGTACCTTGTAATAAACTTTTGGATAGGATTTAGTAGCTAAAGCAGACTTAACTAAGACCAGGTCCCTAAAGTCAAAACCACAGGAATGAAAAATGGTGGTCAACTTCTTCTTAGCCTTGGATGTGTCACAAGTCCATGAAAATTTTTCTTTTCACATGCAGGACTTTGAAGTATTCAGGAAATTATCAGCAAGTTATCCAGCCATTAAGGGTTCTCCACAGTTTTGCCTAGTGAGCTTTAATCTAGTAGCTGTTTCCAGAGCATGCTTTGTGCACTTCCACATAGAATCATAGAATTGTCTGAGTTGGAAAGGACCTTAAATATCATCCTCGACTTATCTGTACAACCTGTTCCATTGCCTCACCACCCTTACAGTAAAGATTTTTTCCTAACATCTAATCTAAATCTCTCCTCTTCTAGTTAAAAACTACTTCCTTTTGTCCTGTCCCAATCTGCCCTTGTAAAATGGCATGAGAGGACACTGCACAGATGGAGGGATATGCATTTGGCCAGACTACCCGAATTCACCTTCCTCTTTTGACCTCATTGGAAATTGCCCTATCACTGGAAACTACCTGTGAAAGAGGGGGTCTTGTTGAAAGCAAAGAGAAAATGCTGAATTTGTATGAATTTTTTATATCATTTGTATATGAATATGTATCAAAAAAATACCGAAAAATATCACCATATACCACAAGAGGAGACACACCGGGCTAAAAAACATGATCCTCCTCCTCCTGCCCTTTGCCCTATGTGCCTGTCTTTCCAAGCAGCACACCATGGCAGCAGCTGGAGGAGGGAATGAACACCACCACAGAGAAACCATGAGACAACGAGCACTGGTGTAAGAGCTACAGAAGTCTGCCTCTCGCCATCTAAAAACTGGGCTGCAAATGTGAGACCACCACTGCCCTCGATGAAAGGTTACACTTTTACCCCCAAGTGGGTGCTGCAAAATGAGAATGTTTTCCATGTATTTGAGGGAGAAAATGAGGGTCGATGACTTGTCTTTGACTTTCTTGTTGAGCAGTGCTCAGTGAGAGCTACTGATGATTGCATGCTGGTGGGTCCCCTCTTGCTGTATGTCTGCTTTAAACTTTTTCCTAAGGCACCTGGAATCCCTTTGGGATCTACTGTGGAGAATAAATGCCTAATTTTGGACTCCAAATAACATTTCAAATCTGGCATTTTTCCTTTGGGTATTTTTCTCATAAAGAATGCTTACAAACTGACACAATGCCCTGACTTTCCTTTTATTATTTTTTTTTTAAACCAATGGAAACAATGTATATGACTAGTTAAAATTACAAGAAAGCAAAATAATAAAGGTGGTCTAGCTTTTATCTGTTTGTTTCTCTACACATGAAACACATAGAAATATTTTTGGGTGTTGTTTTTCAGGGTACAACTTCTTTCAGACAGCTAAATAATAATACAAAATTACTTAGTGTCCAAAGAAAAAATTATACACATATCATTCTTAATCCAGAATATTTAAAAAGCATTAAAAATTCAGATTTGGAACATGGGTCTTATTTTCCTATTTTGGATAATGACAATGCTAGCCTTCTAAATGTGATTCCCTTTGTGTAATATACATATACATACATATGTCAAGTCACAGAATGGAGATTTCTAAAGTAAATAGCATCACATTCTACTTTTTACTGCTTTCCACTTGAAAACTGTATTGACTTGCTAACTGAGCATCTTCTGCATAAGACTTTAAAATTGGAAGTGAGCTCAAACATTTGAAACTGCTCAGACTTGGATCTTAACTCAGGTCTATTTCATATAGTTTATCTCACTGGAAATTAGTACTTGTTTGTTAAAAGTATGTTTTTCACATGAGAGTTCATACTCTCAATTATTCCAATTGTTCAAATTCAATTATTTATTATAAGAATGCCTACAGTGAGTGCATTGAATAAAGCATAAAGCCATTTTTACTTTTGCATGTGAATATAGCTCTTGTTTCTACAATTACTCTACATATTCTTAATTGGCAAGGTATAGTGGGAAGGATAATTCAGTTGGCTCGTTTGTCACCATTATAGTCATCCTAAACAACAGTTAACTTATCCAGTGTATATCTAGAGTAAAAAAAGAGATAAAAGATGCAAGATGACTGCATAATCATATTCAAGGATATCAGTAATGTAAATACTTCAGCATGAAAGTCTTAATTAGCTTTCGAACAGGCACACAAGGAGAGGATGATGGTGAAGACAGCTGCAACCAGCTCTCAAAAAAGAGAAAAAGAAAAAAAAAAGAGAAAACCGTGCTCTCATTTAGTCTAAAAAGGGAACAGAATTTTTCAGTTGTACCATTGTGACAATAGAAAGCTATTTTGCAACATAGTTACAGAATTATATCCACTCAGACGTGCTAGATATATCAATGCCTACCTTCATTTATTCAGTTTTGATAGCTAGGGTCTGACAGCAATAGTCTCCATACTGAGACTTTTCCTTTGACTGCAGGTTTTCCTAATCTCCTTGTATGATCTCTGATGTAGGCCCAATGCATGTAAAAATGTCATCCACATGTTTTTAAGTTCTCCTTGCAAAATTAACACTACGAAACCAACTAATTCTCTTTAATAGATTCTGAGAAGTATAAATACCCCCCAGCCCATCTTACAACTTTATTTTTACAAAGGCATCATCATCCTTCAAAGAAGTTTGTAAGAGCATTTTTCATAGAGAAAGAAATGGCAGATGTGGCAGGTGCTGTATGGGTGGTGAAGCAAAAGTTACAGGCTTTCATGCTGTCTTCATCTGGTCAATTTTAAAATGGCAAATACTATCAAACATGTTTTCCATCAAACTTTAGCATCTGTGCAACAATGAATACAGAAAGGCACACCTGCCATGTTTTTCATCACGTGACTTGGCTCTTGGTTCCCACCTGGAACTGTGGCACAAATTCTTGACCTTGAAGGCAAGTCACGCTTACTGCTAATGTGGGCCCTATCCACCAGACAAGTCTATCCGTGCATATGGTCCTAACAAGCTGGTGTCTAAAAGCAGCAACCCAGAAAGAAAAGCACAAGTCATTTAACTCATCAGATATAGCTTTCACTGTCGCTTGTGTTAAGGTAGAATATTCTCACAAATTATTTCAGTGTCTCTACCAGTGTATCTCTTCTGCTTGCCTTTCTCTTTTAATTTCCTCTTCTCAGCATCAGTTTGACAAATGTTTGGTAGGTCCCTTCTGCGCCAGTGAGTCATTCACTGCAGAATTATTTTGCTTCTGTTTGCTTTCAACTGGGCTCCACTCCAGATACATGGAAATATGTTCCTTTGGTGCAATAATGATTTGTTTTTCTGGACATCTTTTTTGAACTATTGGCCATTTGTTTTCTCCCGATTTCCAGATAAATCCACCTCACAACTAAGGTAACCAACAAGAATTTATCACTCCTAACGATAAGACAATAAGGCTTACCATACTAAACAGAAACAGATGCTACTTCTGCAGTGGTCATACTTTGATGGCACACTGACTGATTACGGTCTGACTCTGCCCTATTCCAGCTTCCCGTTGCCAGCCCAGAAAGTACCAAGTGTGTTTCACCTCCATTTCAGTTGCAGAATAGAGGAAATACAGTCTGTATATTTAGTTTTGTGAATGAATCTATTCCACAGGTTCAGGGTTAAAGTTCGCAGAAGACCCCTAGAAGTTTTAGGGTAAACCATATTACCACTCAGTGTAAACCCTTCTTTGATGAATTCTCCTTAAATGCGGAAAACTTATACCAGGGTTCATAATTTATTGCACAGAAAATGATTAAAAAATATTGCCAGTTTTCAAAGGGTTTCAAAGAGGCTGCAAAGATCCATCTTATTTATTAAATGACCCATGGTCATTTGGTTAACATCCTAGTTTCCTTTTTCTAGCCTTTTCCAACGTTCAGAATTTTGAAATTAAATGTCCCTAATCAGTTTAAAGCTCATATTGTTGTCTTACCCTGAAAAATGGTAGTTTTAAGTTTTTTGGGATTTTTTTATGAGTAAGCTTTATATGTTAGCACAACATAGAGTATGTAGCACTTGCTTTCAGAAAGGTGATGCCAGGAGTCCATTGTTGGATCTCCAGTAAAATTTTGTTTCAGAATACCAATACACCTTTCAAATTAATCTCCAAATTCTGTATTTATTTACTTATCACATGTTGCTTTAATTTCCAAGTTGGTTTTAGTTAGAAAAACCTTGATTTTTTCTGGAGAAAATTAAGCTAGAATATATTCTCATGCTGTAATTTACTATCTTTCCTTTTTTTCTTGCATAATATATTTGAATAATATAAACAACTCAAGAAAATAAATAAGAAGCCCACAAATGTGATTTATGCTGACAATTTTCTTCCTCAAAAAGACAGAAGAAAGCGTTTCATTCTCCTCTTCAGTTCTTTTGGTTTTTCACTGTGCCATCTTTTGGCTCTCCCTCAGTAGCTCCAGCTTCCAGGTGACTTTTGCAATTGCAGATAGCTCTGGTGTTTGTGTAGTTCTTTATTTATGCATATCAGGTAGAGAAACAGATAAAATGCAACAAGAGTTAGTCCCTGTTCCCTCTGTTTCTGACTTATCTGAGCATCGTATTAAAAAATCATGAAACAAAGCTGACTGAATCACAGGAAATGGCTCAGGATTTATAAAATCAGAAGCATGTTTTCTGCATTGATTCATGCAAATGATTCATAACAGAAAGTGAAACTAAGTAGTTTGACTTTCCCTTCTCAGAATGTTTTTTTTTTCCCTTTTCATAAAATGCTTTAGCATCTTTTACCTTAATTTTAGATCTACTCTCATATGCAGGAACATGCCTCCACTGTGACTCTGCTTCAGGACTGAACATGACCTTCACAACTGCACCCCACTTTTGCCTTTCTTCCTCAGTCTCTTCTTTGGAAGGGATTCTAGATAGATGGACTACAAGACAGTTTCTGTGTCTGCCAAAAAGCTCCCTGAATGGAACTATCAGGAGACCAGGACAGGGCAACACACTGTGAGGCACGGCTGTATGTGCAGGCATTGCCACCATCTTTCATTGATCAGATACATTCAATACAGACTTTGCTCTTGCCCACTGTCTGCTCTCCATACTGTACAGACACTGTGATTTCCTTCCTGTGGAGTAGAAGCCATGTGAAAATAGGCATGAAAAGATGGTCATGACATCTGTGCTTTTCTTGGTCTAATAACAATGAAACTGATCTGGTTGTTGTACATGGACTAGATCATTCTTGAGTTCGAAGAATATGGAAATAGAAATATTCTTGAATTTTTCTCTCAAGTTAGCATTTTTTCAAGCACGGATTTATTTGGTCTTTAAGTACAAGATTGATAAAAACTGGAGTGATCATCCTGTGGTGTACTGCCTGACAGTTCAATTCATGCAGTGTTTGACTCACTGTTTCTCAATCCATGCAAGAAAAGTTTGTCAATTCAATGAATTAAGTGCAGTAGCTTTAAGTCAGATATATCCAGTGATACATTAAAAACGAATATATTGGGCAAATGTAATATTACAACTTTTCATTTTTTTTTAGTATGACTTCATATCCACAACTCCCTTCTATAAGAGGACAATGATTGTGTGTTGTGTTACAGTTATTTTATATAAGCTGTAGCATTCATTTAAACAACAGTTTAGTAAGTTCTCTGCTGCGGTCTACCATGAGCACTGGTTTGGAAATATTTTTCTAATAAAATATACCCTATTTTTTTGCCTTAATAAGATTGTTCTCAATGCAAACGATGGTGATTAAAATTCCATATCTGAAGAGTGCATATAAATGGCTATTTATCTTCTTGGTCTATTGCATAATGTAGTGAAATTAGATAAAAAGGTGAAAAAACCCCTAGCCATGTTACTTTTTCATAAAGCTGCTGAGAGATGCTGACATGCAAAGGATGTGTTCCAGGAGCTGTGCCAAGGAAGCAGCTAGCTGATGTGAGTGATGATGATGCAAAGACTAGGAAGGAAGAACAGATTGTGAAAAAAAAGAAAAACAATCACAGGAAAGAATTAGATTATGTGACTGCTTGTGTGTCTTTTCTTCTTCATGTCAGTTTTACAAAAGGAAATAAGTGGTATAAGAAGAAACACTTATGAGCTGAAATGAAATGTGGATCTGAAGGCCAAAATGCCCAGTTTATAAGTAGTTTTACTGTTTCAAAATGACTGCAGCTGTTCTAACTTAGCAGCATTTTTTACTACAGAGCAACACTATTGTTGCTTTATAGCTTCTGGTTCTCTTCAATACAGACCATTTTCCTAGCTGTGTAAATATTCATTAGCAAAACTCAGCCCTCTCCATTTTCCTTCTTGCCCTAAAAAGACTCAAAAGGAAACCAAAGTCCATAACAACTTTAGCCCTGAGGATGAAAATTAGTTTGGTTTTCTTTCAATTAAGCAGTTTAAATGATAGTTGCTATTATCAACTGTCTTCTTCAGCAACAGATCACAGCACATAACCAAACAATGCACTTACTGCAAACAGATGAAAGGTCACAACACCTTTTAAACAGAAGTATTGAGTCCAAATTGTGCAGCCAGTTATCTGGATGATTTTCTCTTAAAATTGACAATTGTTCATAGTAGAAACTGAGCTGACATAAGTAATAATCAGAATAAAAATGGCAATAATATTGTGGCAAATGCAGCCCATATGAGAAAAAAATCTATCAATATTTTCTACTTAATATTCTTGAAGTATTTAATATCTGCTTATGAAGAAATGTGTGTCTTACAGAATTATGATACCCCAGTAAAACATTTTTCACCAGTAAAGAATCAATATTACCCTTCATTACTACACAGTAAAATAAACTCACAGCACCATTCTACAGTAAGAAAGTACCCTTGTCTTGTTTTACAGGGAAAAAAGATTAAATATTTGGCTAAGATCACACGGACAGTCTGCGGCAGTACCCAGAATTCTTGGATCCTGATGTAATCCACTTCTGTCACACTTTGAATTCCCAAGTCAAAAGAGAAAAAACCCAGCAAAACAACACAACAGAATCCTGTATCTTATGCAGTGGTCATAGGACCACTAGCAGCTAGTTGATTTTTTAATTCCATTTGAATCAGGATTACAAATAAATCCAAAAATCTATAAGCAACTTAAAGGCTGGTTTATAGTTTCTCTTTTGCCATTCTATTGTATATCAAGGGACATTACAAATACTCATTGCCTGCACATTTTAACTGTTTAGTAAGTTTTTTGCACAATTTAATTCTTTATGGAATTTTAAGAGTTAGCAGCCTAAAGACTTATAAAACTCCTGACCATATGCTCTCTTGCTCTTCAACTTTTAGTATAAAATTCAAAGTATGCATTTTAAAAATATCTTTAGACTCCTAAACAAATGTTGTTGCTAAGCTATGAATAGGCCATGAAAACATTGTTAAAACTGTCTAACATTTTCATTGCAATAGAAAAACAGCAGTGAAATAGTAGAAGTGAAGGAAAAAGAAATTAATTTCCTTCACTTATGCACCACTTATTTTCCCAATTTTTGCACCATTATGAACTAGAATTATATCATATTTCATAAAATAAGTAGCCTAAAACTCAGTCAGGTCTTCAAAGGGAATCAACAACTAAAATCTAAAAGCAGACAGAAGCTTGATAATAATTCAACTTTTCTTATTTTTCTTCTTTATTGATCCNCATGTCCTGGACTCCAACACATTCCCTGGCACAATGTTCTATGCCACTCACATGTGTGTTTCATAAATTCAATGTCCAAATCACTTAACGCTTTGAAAGATAATGTAGTTTTATATATATAATATAATATAACGAAAAGATTGTTCAGAACACATTCTAGCTTACATCACCTGCATTTTCCAGATATTCCATTTTTTTTCTATGTATATTTTTCTCCAAGAAGCCCATGTAGTAATGACCTATGGTGTTGGAAGTTCTTTCATACTAAGTTAACTGACCCCAACCCCCATCCCCATCTCCCTCTGCCATTGGGAGGGGGACGTACAGTCTGGGAAGGAGGGAGGGGTGAGGGAAGATGTTCTTAAGAATATTCAATACTTCCAAGATAAATTACAACAAATTAACTTTCACATTGGATGATCTCAGACAGAAGTGTTGTGACTAGGTAGAAGGAAAAAAAATAAAGCATTTTAAACAAATAAAAATACCTTATTTTCAACAGTGTACAAATCTCAGGCTTACTGTTCTGGCTTGTATCTTATTCTTTCTCAATAATCTTAGCTTTCAGTGGTGCTTCTAAACATTTGTACGCAAAGTTAATGTGGTTTCAAAAGACCGTAATTTATAACTGTTGCCATAAAATTTTGATATTAGACCTCCATCAGCAGGATTTATTTTAAAGCTACAATCCATAATAACCTGTTAATTTTGTTTATTTTTAATGGCTGAATTTTTTCTAGGAACAATAAGTTTTGTAGGGATTCAAACCTGTATTTTTCTTCAAAACACAGGGAAAATGTTCTATAGAAATAAAAGATCAACTAAGAAAATAAAGCCTGCTAATAATGAACTCTATCCAAGAATAAACAAATAAAGAATATTTACTTAGAAAAATTAATTTAAAACTTTTGATATTTAGGTATTCACGGTGTGTGTTTGAAATTAACTAAGGAATGACAACACGGCCAATGATTTCTTTGAACATAAGCATGGCTAAAATGAGATCCAGTATACTTTTTATCGTAGTGTCATATCTTTACATTTCTGTGATAACTTTATTTTCTGAGCTAAACAGGATAAAATATGCTCAGCTCCACCGAATAATGCACATTTTACCTTCATTGAAGGCATTTCAAATATGTATTGATGGTCACCAAAAACACCTAAATATTCACTGTGTTGAATAATCAGTATGAAATATAGCTGAGGTTCTTGAAACCTCCTAATGTATTCTCAAACCCCTTATCCTTCATGCATAGCTGCTGGCTGACAGCTGCTACTACTATCAATCAGAAACCTCAGAGAAATACCTACCCAAGGGTAGTCCACAGGAGAAATAACAAAGATGAACTTTACATCCCTTTTGCTTTTTTGTTGCCTCTTTCCTAATGACAGTTGCCAAGGGGTTTCATTCCAGACTAAGCTATTGGGCTCATCTGTAGGTAACCCAGCCACATGAAGCACTTTGTGTCCTCTTTTTGGAGCAAAACACACTACTTTTCTGTATTCTGTTGAAATTATAAATAACTTGACTCAGACCAGATAATTAAGCATCCCATTTCCTGTCTTTTTTTTTTTTTTTTTCCTGAGAAGAGGACACAAAAATGTGTTGTTGAGCTTTTTATTTTTCCCCTCTGCCCTTTAAATACCAGTTAGGGTATTCATTACAGTTTCCCAGTTACTGTGCCAATTAATAAGAAAAACTGTGACAAGCTTGTGTCAAAGACTGACCTCAATCAAAACTGAGCTGCAGTTTTTTTCTGTCATAAAAATTAGAGAACAAGATATATTTTTCTTTTTAAAGAGCAGAAATCTATTTAAACATCACTTATAGAGAAAATTACATTTTATCATGGCTGTGTACAGATTCATAAGCTTTTCTGCCACCTCAGACAGTGCTATAGAAACCAAACCTAGTAGAAACATCTGTGAAAAAAAACCCAAATTTGTTGTGAACTGTTGTTCTTTTATTTAAGAGGCAAGAAGGCATGACTGTGTTTGTGCCCCCCCATATAGCTGCCAGAGGCTAATTAATGCCTGGTGAGAAGAGCTTAGTGAAATGTAGCCACACTGCTGTTTCTCCTCAGAAGTGCATTTTCTTTTCATAACCACATTAAATTTACTCATGTTCACTACAAATACAGGTCTGTTCCTTTTTTTGAAGTTATGATTCCTTTGTGATCCAGGAAAAAAATACCTAATGATAACCTAATAAAAAGACAAGAAGAGTAAAATTTTAACTATTTTAGATTTTTATTTTTTGTGTTCCTGAAATTATCCTTGTAGTTGCAAGTAGCAAGGCTAAATAATTGCAATGGTGCTTATTATCATTATAACAGAGACCACAAGGATGCTTTGAGTGACTGTTTCATATACCACTCTGGGAAGTATGAAAGCAGCCAAGGAGCAAATTCTCAACTTCAAAATTCTCTTGTAAAATTCTCTTTCTGGGCGACAGAATCAAACCAGAATATTAGAAGAGGTTTTCAGAGAGACACAACTTAACTTCAGGACAATGGCAACTTACCTTCAAGATAATGTAGCTTTTTGGTTATCTTTGAGACGTGGTATTGTGCATCTGCTCTTTATTTTCTCTGTTTCCGGAGATGTGAAATATATATTTTGTAAAACATAAGCTCTGGTCATTGTTCATGGCTTGCTGTTTGCTACTTTCTTCAGACTACTTTATAGTCTGGGCCTAACGTCCCTTACAACTCTTTCATTTTTAGTATTGTCAGCAAATTCTGATTATGGTTGAAATTATATCTGTCAATGAGAAAGATTATTTTCAACAGACTTCAGACTGTACAGCCGTCCAAATAGCCAAATTTGCACCCTATGGATAAAAGAGATCTCCTTGGAGACTGAAAGGACCACTGAAAATTGTGATCACTTCCCACTTCGTCTGAGAATTCTTCGGTTACCCTGCTCTAAGGACCTCCCAAAAAAAATTTTGAACAACCACCTAAATGTTGACAATCTGGCTATCACTGCAAAAAGAACATCAGTCCTTGTATTACCTTTATTTTGAATAATTAAAATTCTCAAGTCAAGTTTGTTGGAAAATTATATGGTTTTCTCTCCTGGAAGATACTGCACCCCTTCCCTTAAGGCGAGCTTATTCTGTTAGTCATGAAGAATTTTGAGCAGTCTTCAGCAGATTGATTAGTTTCCTCCAGATCTTGTCACGAGGCTCAGCAGGTCTGCGCCGACCAGAAGGGGAAATGCCACAAGAATAATTCACACTGACAGGCTCTGGCAACCTCCATAAGGAGCCAAGCATCAAAGTAGTAACAGCAAACAGGGACAACCAGGCATCCAGCTCTTTAACTGGCTGCTGACCTCTGTGTTCAACAGTGCAGACATGCTGTACTGCCTGGAACGAGGTGTTCCCAGGCCATATTAAGATGTGGAAATCAGCTGGCAGCATCTGTTCAAACACAGGCCCTTAGACTGCTTTGGTTTTGCAAAATCTCTTACTTAATTCTCTTTCCCTGAACCTATTCCAGCTCCTGGAGGCTATAACTGGAAGTAAGCTGCTTCATTTACCTCCCTGTCCTTAGAAGAGAAAACCATAGGGGCAATTTTGACTCAGATAATAGTGCTGGAGAGGCACACATGTTAATTTATATTTTTTATTCAAGATTCAGTATTGAAGTTGAAGTTAAAATCTCTAAGAAAATCCAATATTTTGGACTTCTGTAATATATTTTTTGATGACTTATACATATCCCAGTATCAGTCTCAGAGAAGGACAGATTTTTTTCTTTTCAAAGTCTGTATGAACCTAAAGCTTGTGAGAGGCCAAAAGGGGAAAAACTTCATCACTCTTATCAGATGGTAGAATGTCCATTTGGCATTCTGCCTGGAAACTTGCAAACTCAATTAAATGCACATATGGTCGATAGCAGGCAGAATCAGTCTTTGCCAACACACATCCCTCTTACAGGACTTCCAAACTGTACCCACGCTAGATAGCTTTTTCCACATAGATGATTTTTTCCACTCCTCTAGCAGCATCAGCTCAGCATATTGTCTTCTCTGCCCTGGAAGGATACAGGGAAGAATGCCAAGATGAACATCAGTTTGAACTCCACAGGGGTGATTTTTCTATCAAGGAGTTTTGTTGAGGAAGACAGGTATGTAGATACCTAGATTTAATGAGCAGTGCTGGTAGAATTAATAAATCTTCTCAATACTCCCTGAAGCAGCTGCTCTATTTTGAAATAATGAGCATATGGTTTCATTATATTTCATTGATTTGATCCCCTTCAGCTAAAGAAATATTTCAGGGGAATGCAAACAACTTACAGAATTTCTGCGTATTTCTCGCTCCTTGTTTTTTTTCCTGGCTAAACAGAAAGCTGACTAGCATGTAAAACGAAGAGCCACAGGCAGCATTCAAATTCCTTAATAGAGGTGGTGTGAGGGGTGATGGGGCCTCCAACAATAACGAGGACTTGTGTGTGCCTTGAAGCTGCAGTGCTGGGAGGACTCCTTAGAGGTTTTGTTTCTGTGAAAGAAACTGAAAGAAACAAGCTCAAGCTGGACTAACATGGCCTATAATCTGTGTTCTAGATTTAAAATTTCCCTTTAGAAGGGGGACATTGGCAGTGAGGAGGCTGAGAAAACATCAAAGCAGCTTGTTGATCTAAAATATTCAAAATTTATAGAAAGAAGGGAAGCTATGAGTTAATTTTCAACAGTTTACAAGAACAAACCTTTCAAAGTACAGCAAAACATGTTTTACCTTCTTAGTTGCTAGAGCCATTTCCCTGCCCAGCCGTTTAGAGGGGAAACTGCATTCAGTGCTTTGTCCACTGTGCATCCTACTGCTGACTTTAGAGAACCAAAATCTGAAGTGAAAGTCATTTATAATTTTTTTTATAAGATCCTTCTAGAAACTGATTTTGAGCAGCTGCAAGCTTGCAGGCTATCTTTTTAATGGAGTCAGAATAACTAAAGAAAACTTACATATATTTTCCTTAGGTAACTGGATAGTCTTGGCACCTCTGGTGCCTGGAGGGCAGTAGCGATTCCCGGAAAGTTTGGTGGCTGAGAGGGAGGTGCCATGTTCTTTAGGTCAGCTGTGGGGAAGATGTACATTCTGCTTCAGGTTTCTTGACTCTCTTCTTTATTCCTTGCCATGAAATTATTCTGCAATAAATGTATATTAATATATGTTCTACCTGTATATTTAACCTGTCTGTTAAATAAATAAATAAATAAATAAATAAATAAAATATATTTGTGCCATATATATGTACAGATATACTGTATACATTATATTTGTGAACAGCAAATCACGTAGCAACAGTTGACAAGATTCTGTTCCTTTATCTGAAAAAATGATGCCATATTGCTGAAAGTACTTCAGTTTTCCTTTTTTTATTAAAATAAAATCTGCTTTTAAGAATCCATTTGAGATTTATAGGCGTTTTCCCATGTTGGTATTTTAGAAGAAAAAGAATTCATATATTTTTAATGCAGCAGGAGCTTTCTGACTTGCTTTAAACACCTAGTGTTGTATCAGGTAATTATTGAAATTGTGAAGCAAACCAGAAGGATTTACTACTGGGCCTTTGCCACGTTTGAACAAATTACGTCCAGTTGTAGATTCAGGCCTAGAAACTACAAAACCAAAAGGAAGCCCATGGTGGTGTTTTTCATATACAAGAATTCTATGCTTCTTAGGACAAGAAGCAATACGCTTCAATTTATTTCCAGCAGAAATAAAAGTGGTCTGTGTTTTGATGGATTGGAAACTGATACTAGGATCAGTCAAAGCCATCTTTTTCTCTACTAGAACAAGCAAAATAAGCATAAGCTTGGACATCACAAAAAGTGAAACAAACAGTCTTTAGAAACCAAATTAATCTCCACTGTCCTTAAAATGTATGAGAAATATTATATTTGCTATCAAACTCAATTGAATTTATTTCAGGCTCTGTGGTCCTGCAGAGATTGTGGCAGGTGATGTCCACTTTTTATTTCTGACTTGCAAGTGGCAGGGAGACAGATGAATGCAGCACCTCTCTTTCTGTGACATAGTCCGTACACTATTAATTTTTGTTGTTGTTCCTTTAAAGCTGTGAAACAGATGCTGTTCTGAACTGAAAATCACCATTCTGATATGAGCAGACACAATCCGTGAGCTACCCAGTCAACTAATTAATGCAGCATAATTTAATAAAGGATGGTAATTACTCAGTTTTCCCCATCTTGTTCCCCTCCCTGCTAATGATAACATTATCAAGCTTAGACAGGGGGTTGTGAGTGTGCGTGTGTGTATGGAGGGAGATAATTTACAATGGAAGAGGATGAGTAAGCAGATGAAGCAGCAAATGTTTCAATCCAGGAACAGGCTTCTAAAATGTTCCAATTTCTTATATTGAGGGGACGGCAAAATGGCAGTGTTAAGTAGAATAATAGTGACAACCAGTTGTTAAAAGATGTAGAGGGAAAGCAGATAAAAAGGGTTACTCTGCATGCATTTATTTATCAAATTTCATTTTTATCTAAATCTTGGTTAGTAGGCAAATGTATTTGTGGACAGAAATGGAAAAACTTCCTCCACAGGCTTTTTTCTTTCTCCCTTGTTACGTCTGAATGGGCAACGAATGATGTCAGTTACAGCAGGATCAATTTTGGAAGCAGAAATAGCTCCTTTAGGCATTCTTCAGTAGTCTCACCATATGGTGCAAGTTTTTCCTCTTTCAAAGGAAGGTGCCAAAAGGTGTTTCAAGCATCAATACACTAATCCAAACTTCTGAAATGTCATCCTGGCACATCAATACTCTTTTATTTCTTTTAAAACATCTCAGAGGACTCCTAGAACACCTGTATATCCTCTGTCCAAATAATAGAATATTTGAGTCATTACAATCTGTTCCCATTTTCAATCTTTTCATTTGATATAAACTCAAAAAAAAAGGTATATATATTCTCTTAAAGTAAAAAGTTGCTGAGCAAGAGCAAGTTATATTGTAACTGCACTGCTGGAAAAATTTGATAAGAAGGAAAAAAATTAGGAGGATTTTTTGAGTTTATAAGCTTCACCTATTTAAAATATATATTCATTGAATTATTTGCCTAGAACNCACACACACACACACACATCTGCCACGGGGGATGGAATGGAGAATGGAGCAGAGACACTGCAGCCAGAGTCTGTGGACATCCTTGCAGGAAAGGGAATTCTATGGTACTTTGCAGCTCATAAACCTCATATCGGGAAGATAAAGGAATATGTCCCACTGCTCAGCCAGCAACTGTGGAAAAATCCCTCTCCTTAGATAGACAAAATTTTACACACATCAGTGNAGATTAGATTAGATTAGATTAACTCTTCCTAGAATTGGTGTACTATTGTTTATAATGTCTGAACTTTCATCTTGATTTGGACCCTAAATATCTCATTGAGGAAAGGGTTTTAAATAAGAATAATTAATTGAATTTATTTATTACTAATTTATACAATTTTTCAAATAGTACTTTATATTGATAGACATGATAAGAGTATTGCTTAAGTGGTAAATTTAAATTTAAGAAATTATGTGTAAAGCTTCATGTTTTCTTAAGTTTTTCATAGATGTAAAAGAAATATTTTCAGATCACATAATATACTGAAACTGCTTTGAACTGGGAGCCTATAAACACTTATAGATTAACTTCTCACATTCAGCCTGAGTCTGAAGGCACTTAACTGCCTACTCAAGGAGGAACAAGGACACTAGAAAGGATACTTCAGTGAGCAAAGAACTGGCACATTCTCTTACTTATACCATATTTTGGCTTTGTCTCCTGGGTCTCTTATTTGTATTCCTCTTGAGCCCACTCTTCCCCTTATGCATTAGATTGTCATAAAAGAACTCTTTCAGAAATGAAAATTATTTTCTATTTCTTTTTTATTTGTGTATGCTTGACAGACTGATCTGAGTTAAAGTCTGTAAAGCCTCTTTCGTTTTTTCATTTCCCTGATTTCAGAAAGTAAGACAGTAATGGCCATGCTGCAGCAAGTTCAGATTGGCTGCTACTTATCTGATATAGAAGAGAGAAAAGACATGTTCCCCATCATAGGAAGGATATGAACTTGTGGGAATGAGTCCAGAGCAGAGCCACAAAGATGATCAGAGGGCTGGAGCACCTATTCTATGAAGACAGGCTGAGAAAGCTGTGGTTGTTCAACCTGGAGAAGAGAAGGCTTCAGGGAGACCTTGGAGCACCTTCCGATAACTAAAGGGGGTGACCTGTGGTTTGCCCAGAGAAGTTGTGGGTCCCTGGAAGGGTTGAATGCCAGGTTGGATTTTGGCATTTTGAGCAACCTGGACTAGTGGAAGGTGTTCTTGCCCATGGAACTAGATGAGAGTCAGAGTCTTTATCTCACAGTCTGTGGGAAAATGACTGGGGACCCTGTGGACGGGTAATTTGGGATATAAATAGACAAGACTGAAGAGTTATATTAGCATCTTAACAGGAGTTATAACAGTACAGAAATTATAGGGTAAATCACGGTTGCTGCCCCCTGGATGGAATGCTGTTGGCATGACTTGAAACCGAGTCCATGATGATGCTCCACACACACACACACAC
>VYXC01005331.1:160975-209041 GCA_013397175.1 Platysteira castanea | reverse complement strand
AACTGTGGAAAAATCCCTCTCCTTAGATAGACAAAATTTTACACACATCAGTGACAAAAGTATGTATGACTAGAGTCAGTCAAGCTCCACCTAAGAACAAAGAAATAGTATAAAATAAACTGAGAATGCTGAAAATTCAGGGAAGACTCCATCCAACTGCTGGCAATGGGCTAAGCCTGTCTTCGCCCCCATAGGGATGCCTACTGGGTAAGAATCATGCTCTATGCATGATGAATATTTTGCTGAGGATTAGAGTTTGTTTATATTTTCCTTGAAGTGTATTTTTGCAGTCAGACATGATCACTGACAATCTTCGAACCTTAACCTGCCATGATTTTATATTAATGACTGTTATTCCGTACATTGTTATTGTGAATCCTTTGCAGACACTGGCAGTGGCCAGCAGCAGGTAACACACCCTAGTAAAGAGGAAGACTTGCAGAGGGGGTCTCCCATTTGCTGGTGGTGTGTCTCCCTTAATCAGTTGAACCACCCTCCAATCCAGCAGGACTGCTCAGCTGAGGATCCCCCTGGCAGGTCACTGACAGACTAGTTGGGCACAAGGGACACTTGACTTTCCTGGGACACTTACAGACAAATTAAACACTAGGAGTCGAGTAAAACTCCCCACACCAAGCCTCGAGGAAGCCTCCCCTTTTCACATGATACAGTCTTTACGGATGTGATTATAAAATGAACAGCATTGGACTAAACAAAGGGACATTCATGCATTTATAGGTATGAACACAAGAAATAAAAATGTAAATCACCTCACACTTCAGCAAGAATCTGGGGAGAGAGGAGGTTAAATCTTCTGGCAGCAGAATTAGGACTGATCAATACAAAATGCAAAGTTCTCAAAAGAACTTNAGAAGGCTTCAGGGAGACCTTGGAGCACCTTCCGATAACTAAAGGGGGTGACCTGTGGTTTGCCCAGAGAAGTTGTGGGTCCCTGGAAGGGTTGAATGCCAGGTTGGATTTTGGCATTTTGAGCAACCTGGACTAGTGGAAGGTGTTCTTGCCCATGGAACTAGATGAGAGTCAGAGTCTTTATCTCACAGTCTGTGGGAAAATGACTGGGGACCCTGTGGACGGGTAATTTGGGATATAAATAGACAAGACTGAANGTGATTATAAAATGAACAGCATTGGACTAAACAAAGGGACATTCATGCATTTATAGGTATGAACACAAGAAATAAAAATGTAAATCACCTCACACTTCAGCAAGAATCTGGGGAGAGAGGAGGTTAAATCTTCTGGCAGCAGAATTAGGACTGATCAATACAAAATGCAAAGTTCTCAAAAGAACTTTAGTTTCACCAGAAGGTTTAACTTTCCTTGTCACTGGGTAGTCAATAGAAACATGATAGCAGGAATGTGCACACAATAGTGATCTCAAGCAAAGGAAAGTCTGAAAGGAGAGATACAACGCGAAGTTTGAAACCAGCCAAATAATCCTGGCTGCAGAAGACGAATAGCTCTTTAAAAATGACTAATTCCAATTTCCAATGACTTGGCTAATGGGAACTGAGTATACTCACAAAGGAAAATGTGACAATTCCTTTAAATCTTAGTAGGAATTAAATTCCTGGAATGTTGAGTTGCCTCTCCCATCATCAAGTGGGCAAGCCCATGACTGGGCTTAGGCCGTGACTTTCTTTTCATTACAAGGGACACTCTGGCCTGTCTAGCAGCACAGATATTCTAAATTATGAACACCTACTTAGTAACACTCAAGTATGCACAACCAGAGACTCTCAACAGAGAAACCTGTCTGAGATCCCTTACAAATAAAACACAGCTGAAAGTACAGCAGTCCCACATCAAAATCTCACAACTTTAGAAAAAAAAAAGGATTTAAATTAACATACCCCTTTGTTTTACTGTAACCTAGTCATGACTATACTAGAACACAGTCTGATTCTATTAGCTCCAAGCAGAGCAGGCTTGAGGCTTTAATATTCTATCTTGTGATAGAACCATTCTGGTATATATTAAACATTGCGTGTATCTGTCATATGTTATATAGACAAAACCAGGAAGAAAAAGGTGCATTTCAGAAAGACTTTGGGGCTTCAAGTCATTCTCATTTTGTATGAGATCCAGTGGGGGATGGAGTGGGTGGGGGTGTGTGTGTGTGGGGGTGTGTGTGTAGTGTATGTATGAAATATAAAATATAAAAATGTCTTTGTAGAAAATATTTTAAAAACCTTTTGGATCCACTTAAACAGTGAAACAAAGAAAACGAAAATATTTTATAATGAAAATGTGAGAACGGAATGTTTTGAAAGTACCAGAACTTTTTCCCTTCTTCTCCATGTTTCTTTTAAGAAAGAATGTATCAGGGAAGTAGAAACATTAATTGACATCACAATTTACTATCTAGATGTTTGACAAGATGTAGTATGAAGATTTATTTGCTTTAGTTTGTCTGCCAATACCAAATGAAAAATAGAGAAATGCAGCTACAGTACCTAACTATATTAATTAACTTAGACTTCTCATCTTTAAAGTCTATAGATGGATCTCTGTGGTAGGATCCATGCTTATATACAGACCCAGTGCCTTCAACCGATTTCCTCTTTCTAAATTTCCAGCAGTGTCAGTCGTGCATTTTATGGTTACAGGGTTCCCTCCCCTCAGGTTTACTGACCTAAGCCTTCACTGAAAGAAAGCGATTTGTCACTGTTAATGTGCATTAGTAATTAAAGAACATTTCTTAATTTCTTCCTTGGTATTTTTTGCACTCTCTCTCACTCTCATTAGGTAAATTGGTACTTTAAACTAATAAATGCAAATTTTAAACAAGATTGGTCTGCAAGAACAATGCAAAATAAAGCAGTACAACAACACCGAGAGCAAGAAAAATTAGAAATTTTCATGCAATCAGAATCTTTTAGGGTATAGAATTGTTATAATGGCTCAAATCCACTACCAGAGTTTTGTTATCCCTCTAAAATAGTGTCTATTGGGCAAGACACTTATTAATAGGAACAAATACCGTTATCGTGACCCCAGAAGCTTTAAAGGCAGATGAAATGCCTGTAGATTGAAGTAGAACTTTCATAAACTCTGAATTCTTGAGCCAGAAATCGACTTCATTTTATTGCAGTGAATCTGGGATGTTACCTTGTAAAATTGCAGACATAAAATACAATACAAGTTGTTTCATGGGTACCAATTAATATGTAATATGTTGATAGTTATTTGATAGCTCTGAATGAGCAATAAGAATTGTTTCAATGAAACAAAGCATCTCTATTTCACAATATGAGTATGAATAGTGAAAAGCCTCTTATTAAAAGGCAAAGAATGTATTAAAGTAATAAATAGAGGGTTATCTCTCAAATATTCATGAACTGGGGAGCTTATCTCAATTCAGTCCACAGCAACCAACATTACACAGCCAAATCTTTGTATGACTTGGAAGGTGGCACACATTTTGCAGGAAATATGTTGCATTTGGTTTGTTGGGTTTGTAGCTCAGTTTTCACAGGAAAATGTTACAGAAGGAAATCATTCACTCTAATACTAAAATATTACTTTGATAACATAATGGTTATTAATATAATTGCTTATGGATAACACAGCAGGAAAATATATGGAATCTGGTCGTAAAAGCTAGCTGAAGATGACAGACTTCCTAGTTCTGTTGTTTGGTTTGTCTCTTCATATCAATTACCATTATAATTCCTATCAATCTATCCTCCTCTGTTCTGGAGTTTTCCCAACTACTAAATACGGTCTTTACTGTACTCTTGAATTACCAGTTAGCCTTTTTTTGACACAAAGCTACTTATTATGGATATTACGGCAATGTTATAAAATGAGGGCTTGCATTGAAAAAAATAAAAACAAAAAAATGTTGCACCACTGAGAGCCCAGGTGCTGTGATTCAGTGCACAGATGCTTTCAAAAGTGGCACTATGCATTTTTCTGCTGTGCTTTTAGAAGAATTTTACTGTGATCTTTGCATTCCATACTGCTTTATTGTGCTTAATTATCTTCTATGTCTTCTGCCCTTAGAGGTAGATGGGTGGCAGTTCTTCAGTTCTTGAAATGGGGGATAACGCATTTCATCCCATTTACTCAAAGCATAGAAGGAGGAAAAAAAGTTGCTATGGACTTCAAACACCTGCCAGTGACAAATTTCTTCAGATACCCTTTAGAGCTATTAATAACTACTGCTGTAATTTCAGCTCTTCCCAAGTGAGGGGAAACATTTTAAATGAACTAGTGCAGTGGGTGGTGAGAAACTCCTTGACGCATCTCATGCATTTTTCATCATTATTTTATGCAATTATTTGCCAAGAAAGAGTGCAACAGCAAAGACTCCCTTTCAATTCCTTCAACTCCATCTGACTACGTTTTAATTTCCTAATTAGCTATTCTAAGTTATATATATATATATGTATGTATGTGTGTATGTATGTATGTATGTATGTATGTATGTTACTTTTTTTCTGTAGGTTTTGAGCACCTGATCTGGAAATTAAAATTGTAATAACAGTCACAAAGTCACTCTGGGCTTGATGGGGTGAGGAGGGGGAAATTTGTGTCTTCCCTCCTGTTATGACTCAAAACTGCTGTCAGACAGAAGCCAAGTTTCAGACTTCTGCATGGAAGTTGTTTCACAGAACTCAAGAAGTCCTGGACAATCTTCCTAACTTTATCTAGTGTTTTGCTCTTTTCAAAGTTCAGTTTGCACTAGAGGCTACAGAGAAAACTATCAAAGAATCAAAAGTGATTGCTGGCAAACAAAAGTGAGATTAGGACTAATTCTCTCTGCCTTCAACAGATATTGTATAGATGGTCTCTATAGGTTTACTGCTGCTAGTTTGTTTATTAAAAATAGTAATAGTTTTCAGTCTGGTCCATACAGATTGTCAGCAGTAAGTACTTTACTTAAAGGAAAGAATATTGTCAGCAAGATTCATATTAACAGGCATAACTTCCGAAAACAGAAGAATCATGCCCTTGCTTAAAACCTTACCAGTTAGTTACAAGAGGCAGCTGCCATTACTGTGGTATTTCAGAGCTCTTCCTGAGGCAAAAACTCCTGCAAGTGCAATGGTAATTTTATTTAGTTATGGAAAGAATTGTAAAACGTTCAGTTGCAGCCAACAAAAATTTTAGCTAAATGCTGAGAAAGCATCAAGGTTTACTGGAATATTCAGAAAGATCATGGAAAGTCACTTCCACGGGTGGTGTTTTCGTGAGGAGAACTAACTCCTAGAGGAGTGGAAGTGATTAATCCTGGGTGTTTTCTTGTATGTGAATGTCTCATTTTTATAGAATTTGTGTGTTCGTTTCAAGAACAGAAACAATGAGGCTGATACCACGATAGGAGCAAGCCATATTGAAACATAGTTACACCTTGTAAAGCCTTAATGGAATATCATGTCTGTCAGTAAACATCTATGACCAAAACTGTCATCCAAATCAACCACTGTCCTTAGTGCAAGATGAGCTGTATTTGCTAGGCATGAGTCAGAAGAGATTTATTATGTCACCTTCTGTAACTTGTGGTATCCAAGATGTGTGCACAAAGGAAACAGATATAATAAGGATAATCCACTTTAAGTCATCTGGAACAGCAGCTGGCAGACAACTGAAATGCTTTGCGGGGGAGAAAACGACAAGAACAACCTGTGCTAAAGTAAAAGATCCCACCCAATGTGTCTCACTGTTTGACTATGAAAGTTTCTTGTTCTCTGAGCAATGATTGTGCCATGTCCAGGATTTCTCAGTGATTGGTGGCTCTGTTTCTAGTCCTGTTTATGCTCACTTAAAATTCAGAAGAGGTGCTTCTCCCTCAAAACCGCATAACTGCACATTTTAACATGATCATGTTAATTTTTAGTGGTCTGCAATTGAATTCACTTGTGAGTGCAAGAACTAAGCTAATTTTCACACGTAACCTGCAAGAACTTGTATCCACTCCTTTTCAACTCCTAGATAAGACTGAGGAAGATAAGTCAAACAACAAGTTTAGCTTTGCGGGTCCCAGCTTAGAAAGTCTGGATCATTCCCTTGCAGCAAAGCAAGGTCACCATACTTGAGATCCTTCAGTCAATCAACCCCAGTTACTAACCTTCAACTGCTCGATGTCTATAGCCAGTATCTTTTCTGCACACTTAGAAAACAGCTCAATTTAATATAATTTATATTTGTACCATTGACATGTTCTTTAAATTGTAGTAAGGAATCTGACACAGTTAAGGAACATATTCTGCTTCAAAGTTCTTGTTGGAGTTGTACCTTTTTAGAGGATGGAAAAGGGATGGGAACAAAAAAGGCATTAAACAGCAAATTTTTAAAAAGTCTTAGAGCTGCTCAGGGGAAACCCATAGGCTGTGTCCCTGCAGAAGACACAACCATTTTTCATCAGAAGTGGATGAAGGGAAATAATGAGGGTTTGGGCTGTGATAGGTCTTAAAGCTTTCATAGGCACTAAACCTCACATTCAGATTCAGTCAAAATTTTGTCTCACAGTAACAGCATAATACCTATGTTTTTAAGCACTAGAAAGAAGTCTTTTGTTTACTTAGTGTCCTTTCTTGTTTATGTCCCCTGCCTTCTTTGCAGTTGAATATTCCCCCATACACATTTTCATGTTATAATCTGAACAGGAATATTATTGAATGATGAGTGACATAGAAATTATCAACCAGCATCAAAAAACTTTCACTTACCTCGTTGAGCATTTACTGTTACAGACCTTAGTCTAAGGAGTTTCAAGAGTATAAAGGGGATCTACAGTGTCTAGCTATGAAGTAGAATAATCCATTTTCATTGCACAAGTAATTAATTTGAAACTGGAGTTTGCATTTGTGTATCATTGAAATAAGACAGAAATAGCGTGGTGTGAGACATCCCTGTTGAATCAAAATTTTTAGACCCAAATCACAAAAAATAGCAGGGAACAGTGGGGGAATACTGCCCTGGAAATCTGACTATAAGAATCAAGACCTCCCTGAAAAATGCAAAGGTGAAAGTCAGTAGGAACTGATATGGATATTTCTGTGATTCTGGAGTTACATACTTAGTTTCAAGAACAGAAGGGAAAGATCCAAAAAAACAAGAAGTCATGCACTACACCCTTTGCATATTTAGTCTCTTGCTTTTTAAAAGATGAGTAGTTGTAGTTTTTCATTAGGTTAAGATCATGCATTGCTTGGTAGGTTAAATGCAGCCAGACTCCTCATGCATGGCTGGAGAATATCTACCAGCAGCAGGAAAGTAAGATGAAAGAACTGGGATGAAAGACTACACATAGAGAAAAAGAAAATTATTTTAAAAAATAGAAATTAATTTTAAAAGATTCCTGAATTACTTTTAAAGTATGATTTATTTTTTCCCATGAGACACCTATACCATAATAACTAGTGTTTTCTTTTGCATTTATTTCCATTTATTTTTTGATTGCAAAGGTTCACCTGTCAGCAGGTGCTCACTGAAAAGTGCAAAGAAGTAGGATTTTGTGACTGATATATTTTTCATTGATGTACATGAAGTAGGAAAAATCAATGAAAAATAATATCAAAGTCTAGTTTAGAATATAAAAATGCTGCATCAGTTTTCTAACCTAATTTACATTCTTTTTAGTGTCTGAATTTCCAGATGGAATGATGAATATTGAGACACAGTAATATGGTTCCTTTCAGTAAAGCACCCGAATGACAGAAATACATGAAAGTAACATTTGATCATTGCACAACAGTGCAGTGTGACAGACTTTTTTTTTTACCATGCCTTTACTACTGACTAATAGACAGAAGACTATTTCCTAAATGCTTGCAGAAAAAAGAAAACAAAAAATGGAGATGCTGGAAGTCCTGCAAGATTCAGCCTTCTGCATGTTGTGTGTGTGACCTCATGTCTCTTGCAAACCTAAGACAATACCAGAATACACAATATTTGTTAAAGCCATAGAAAACTAAGAGGTGAAATAAGTCTTCAAAATGCAAAAGGTTGTTTCAAAAAGAAAAGTAATAATCACAAGTGACTAGGGGTTATATTTGTGTTGGATATTAGGAAAAAAACAGCCTATGCTATGACAATAATTAAAAACTGGAATAAGGTGCTCAGGTAGGGGCATAGTAAATATCCATGAGGAGCACAGGTAATATCTGTGGACGATATTCTATCTTGTTTTTAAAAGTAGGTTATGAAAGGTTCTTCCAAGAGTGGTTTCAACACAGTTGCTCCTTCTGTTGGCAAGCAGTTGAACTATGTTGACCTCTCAAGGTCTTGCTGAGTTCTATATTCTGCAGTTTTAGGAAATCCAGATTACTTGTTACCACAGAACTGAAAAATGGTGTTAAACAAGGTGGCAGTTAACACACACATAGTTATTTCGATGTTAAGGCTGAATAGATTACATGTCATTTAATGCGAGCACAGAGATATAAATGTATGCTTGACTATAGAGAAAATATAAATGCCTACTATTTGTAAGAAAATGCTATTTTCATCAGAGAACTATCAAAATACTCTGTGCATTCTGATTTTAAAAGATACTTTTTTTGTAGCAGACTTTTATTGTAGGCCAATAAACCTCCTTTTTAGTTACCTGGAAGAATATCCTCCTTTGTGCACCAGAGAAAACCAGAGAAAAATGTTGGCTAAGAAGCAAACTCAGAATTACATAGTTGTAGAGGTGACTGACACTCAGGCAAAAAGGTGTCATGTGGATCTTGAGTTTCATGGAAGCCTTACTTGGCTACTGTGATGCTGCAGATTCACTTACAAACTATGGCATTGCAGAGCCTGGAGAGTTAATCTATGTGTTTTCACAATAGGTGTGAAGACAAAGATAAATAAAAGGTTCTTGTGCTCAAGATGGCCTGGTTTCAGCTGGGGTATAGTTAATTTTCTTCCCATCAGCCGGTATAGTGCCATATTTTAGACGTAAGGTGAGAATAATATTGGTAACAGTCCAATGCTTTAGTTGTTACTGAGCAGTTTTTAACACTAAATCAAGGGACTTTTCAGCATCTCCTGCTACCCTGCCAGCGAGTAGACCAGGGGCACAAGAAGCTGGGAGGGGACACTGCTGGGAGAGCTGACTGCAAATGACCAAAGGGATATTCCAAACCATGTAGCATCACATTGAAAAATAACACCAGGTGGAGTTGGCTGGTGGTAGTGGGGGGATGTGGGGTGGGCATCTCAGTGCTTTGTGACTGCCTGTTTAAGCTCAACCCACAAGTTTTATCTTTTTACTGATACTTTCCCCTGGCCCAATGAGTGAGCAGCTACATGATGTTTAGCTGTGTGTCAGGTTAAACTATGACACAGAAAGACCAAGAAAAATCACAGTTGTGTGCAGATGGATTTGCTTTCCACCTTGCCGGGATTTCCCCCCACAGATGTCCAGCTTAATCTTGACTTTTGTCTTCATCCTCTTTCATCTAGTGTATGAAATCTAACATGTAAAATTGTAGTCATATATTTTTAATTTTCAGAGAAAAATGAGAGAAAATGGACTTTATTTGAAGCTGGTTTGGAAATAATTATGACAACTTTTTCTTCCAAAATAGCATGTATAACAGAATTCATTATAATTTATAGAAAATTAAATAGTATTTATTAACATTACTGTATTTTTTTTTTACTATGGCAGTCTATAACAACTTTGCCTCCTTATGTCTGTCAAGAATTCCTTGTAGCACTGAAAGCAAAAGCTGGTTTATATGCCTTCTAATATGAGACACAATGCCATTTATTTTAATTACCAGAGTTCTGTCTATCACTTGACAGTGAGTCTGTATTTTTATTAGGTTTGTTCTTCAGTGAGACCCCGTAAGCACTCGTAGCATGGCGAGTACGTGGATATGTTCTCAGGATCAGGCTTCAGTTCAGAAAGCATTAAGACAGTACCATGAATGAGAGTTCTGAAAGTCTTCCTCACAACAATATAACTGGTAATTTCTCACAGTATGAGAAATTGCACTTCATCTTCTATTGGCTTGTTTCACACACCAAAATGCCAAGGATTCTTCTTTCCTTCTCACAAGAGTCAACAGCAAGTGTCAAGCAAAGAGTGTCAGCAAGGGGATGCTAGCAACACAAAGAGGTACTGTTAGCAAAAGTGCAAACGTGCAGCTGTTAATGTGAGAGGTGCCATGAAGCCCAAAGCCTGTCTGGATTGCTGTGTTCTGCAGCAGAGAAATGAAGAGGTAACTCATCAGGCATGAGCAGCCCTGCTCTGTAACAGGGGAGCCTTTACATTTTCAGATAACACCTAAGTTTCCTAAAAGAGCAAGAATGTGTCACTGGGGGGAATTTTCATTTCATTTTTCAAATCCTCATTTAGTATGCACTATAACTGGAAGACAGACCCAAGAAGTTTTGTGTTGAGTTATAAGCACATACATAGAGATTCCAAGAAATTTTCTCATATTCAGTCCACACTGGAAATCTTTTGATGTTGTATCTTTTCACTTTCTTATAAATAAAGATTATACCAAGTTCTTCATGAGATGACGACCTACTGCATATTTTGTGAGACCATTTTGTAACCTGATGATATGGTTCAACCCCTTGAACATCTCAGAAACTTTTCAGATATCATTCTGTGTAATTCTGCCTGTATTTATTGGACGGTGAAAAAGCACGGAAATAACCACGCTTGTGTAATGCTTCTGCTTCTCATGTACTAAAGAGACCAAGTACAGCAAACTGAAGACATTAATCATCTGGAAAGGTAGGAAACAGATCTTAGCCCAGTATTGGAAATTATGAGATCTGGGTCACATAACCCTTGACAAATTGTGTTCCTGTTGACAAAACAGAGACTTAATTGCTTTTTTCAGGGTGGTAAAACAGAAACAAGAGCATAGATCTGATCTATCACCTGCTTTCCCATTCTTATTTTCACAAATGATAATCAGCTTAAAGGATTTGAGTATGTTTTCTAAAACTGAAAACTTGAGACACTTCCTTTTAGGATAATATATAAAATATTAAGGTATTTGGTGTGGGAAATCATCCTGTAAGTGAACAGAACAGTCTGGGGCAGGATTAGCAATAGGGACTCATTTGCAATTCCAAGTACTCTCTCTTCTCAGAAGTCAAAGTTTACCTGGGAATCCTTGCAGACACCAGGCCCTGTCTTGACAGGATGGATGTGAGCAGGGAAGGATTGGACTGAAGCACTGCTACCGGATGTGGGGCATGGTCATGGCACAGAGGTGTTGTCTGTGTATAAATGAAACCAAAGAAATGCCATGGAGGTAGCCTGAAAGACATATGTGTCTCTCAGTGTCATCCTAAGGGGGAGAATGAAACATTATGCTTCAAACCAAGCAAGTTTAGGGGTTATATTGCTTTGGTAATTTTGTTGATTGGTTGATTTTTTTTTTTTTACTGCTCCATAATTAGTTACAATGACAACTCAAAATTGGAAACCTTCATAGAAGTCCAAACTAATAATCTACTTGTTCAAAAAATGAAAATTATTATGATGCCACATGACCTCAGCAATAGTTTGGTCTTGTTTAGAAGTACAGACTTGGCAAAAAGCACTAAATTACCCAAATAATTCCCATATCCCTTTCAGAATATAAACAAAGCATTTTTCTGTACTGAGAGTAGGGTATGAAGACGATCAACAGGGTTGGCACCTTTTAAATAGAATCACTAATGCTTTTTGTGTGGCAGAGATGTTGCAGCCTTATTGGAATTGCAAAGAAGATGAAGAAGGGCAGGAGAGGTGAAAAAAGTGATAAAGGATTTTAAATGATCCCTTTGTGCAATATGCAAACTCCTCTTTACTTTACTGTATTCGTTAGGTCTGGCTGAATTACTTGGGGTGAATAATTTATGTCGCTACTTTTGGATTTTTTTCTATCAAATGGATTATTTCAAGGTCTCTACATGAAGTTGAATCGTGCCTGATTAATACTTTGGTAACCTTATTTCACATTTACAAATTATTTCAAATAACACCGAATTATTTGCAACCATATCTTCATGCGAGTTTGACCAATCAACAGTAGAGACAAAGTATTTTTCAAATAATAACTCAAATGTATAAATAAAAAAATCTCTTTTTAAAACATACTTTTAATTTTAAAAAAACATGTATAAATGAATCAGCAATAAGATGGGGTTTTTTAATGCTTTTCAGGGAATGCAGGAGACATGGTAAATGTAGCGCAGGTTTCTTTGGAACTCCCTGACTTCATAGTTGATTCAGGACACAAAAATAAAGTTTTCATCTGATTGTACAGATTGCATAGAAAGTAACATACAGGCAGAATTTAGAGCTGCATTTCAAATGGTCCACAGGACAGATGATTTCTGGGGCTTTGAAACTGGTATGATTACAGACAAGTCACTGTTAGAGGAGCAAGGATTATTCCTCCATGGGTGATTTGAATCCAGAAGGCAAGACAGAAACAAAGCACTTGTACCCAGATGTCCCTTATCTCTTTCCTTCAAACATGCAAGCTGCATGCATTACAGTCCTGCCACAATTTGTCTTCTGCAGGAACCACACAGAATTAGTATTCTGCTTAGCATCGGTTTCTCTGGGGTAGCCTGAAAGAGGGGAATGGGAATCCACAAAGGTCCAAAATGTGGAGACCTTTTGACTTAACAGCCTTACTTATTTGCAGGCAAAGCACCCCCTGCAGCCTATAGAAGCTGAAATGAATTAAAATGTCCCAGCTCTCATTGTTCACTCTGCAACTTTGATTCTGTGAGTGGATATGAATTCAGAATCCTTTATGATGCTGTATAGATAACTAAACATCTGTATCTGCTCCTATTATATGGAAATACCAGTGTCTTAAGAAACAATTTACTGATCACATAGGAAATGAAAAAATTTACTATTCAGCAATGATGTTGACTCTGCAGTGACGTGAATTGCAATAGTGGGTACTCTAAAACTACAAAAACAGGTCTTTGACTAAACACAGAATGCTGATTCTTTAACTGGAATGGAAGCATTTTATAAAATTACTCTTTATTATTATGATTCCTCTTTGAAACAATTGGAATTGTCGAGTTGTTTTGATTCTTTTACTGAAAAGATTATAAGAATTTTAGATTTGACAGAAAAATTCTAATAATTCAGAACTGTCAGAATTGATATTTATTCCCTGTATTTTTAAATTTGTATTTATTTATTTTGCTTGTGTGAATTGTACCTAGCAGATGATTAATATGTTTTAACACAGGTTTTAAGAGAAAGGTAAAAAAAAACTGCTCAAAAGTAGGAGGGTGCTAAAATGCCTCATAATTCAGAAAGTTTGAATTGGATCATATTTTGCAACTAACTCAACTTCAGAGAAAGATGCCTTTGAAAGCTTTGTCTGAGGCTTTGTCCAAAGGACCCTGCCTAATGGAAGAACCGTTTTCTGTTATTAAATGGTTTTGTTGTTGGCATTTTTACATGAAGGCTGCCCTCATTTTGTTTTGTTCTTCACTGAGACAATTTACCAGATAAGAATGCACTGCATGCACAGAGAAACAGGAAACACATTCTTTAAACAATTTTAATAAATTGTGTCCTGGCTTGCTTGGTATTGTTTTGCTGGAAAGAAGCCCCAAACCATAGGTCCAAAATAAATCAGTGTTTATCATAGTGTTTTAAATGCCAATAGATTTCTATTGTTATTGTAGTAAAAGCAAGGTACTGTATTTAGTGGTTTCATCATTAAAGAGAGCATCAGCAGAACTGAGAATACAATATTTGTATTTCATTGTTATCTTTAGGGCAAACAAGGCTTTCTGCAGCTAGGTATGGCGTGTGATGAAGATCCTAATATGTTAAGCCTTGATTTTGTAGATAAGTGAAGGTAGTTTGGCTGCACAGGGATGATCAGTCTGTGTATGACCTGCTATAAGACTGGATCTTATTTTTTGTGACTTATGACAAGAGGTTTCATATATCTTCCCTCCATAGCATTTGCCTGCCTTTCTTGATTTATACTCACAGAATCACAATATCACAGAAACATCAAGATTGGAAGACACCTTCAATCACTTAGTCCCATCATTAACCCAGCACCACCATAATCACCCCTAAACCATATCCACTTCCAGACACCTCTTGGACATTTCCAGACATGGTGACTGCACCGCCTCCCTGGGTAACTTATTCTAATGCCTAAACTACCAGTGAAAAATATTTTCTGCTATCTAATCTGAACCTCCACTGGTGCAACTTAAGGCCATTTCCTCTCGCCCTGTCACTTCACACAACAGAGGAGACTGACGCCTCCCTCACTATAGTATCTTCTGCATGTCTTTCTGATACAAATGAAATTTCTCAGGGGAAACGATGATAGGACATGGCTGGTTGTTTTCGGCCCCGACTACCTTGCTTCCAATGACATATTCACCAGTGCAGTGTTACTATTAGATAAAAATCTCATTTGGTTTTCTAGCTTTTCTCTTTGGTTACTGTTGGTTGCTCTTACATGCTCACTGGCATCTATGTTCAAGTTTATATTGGTCTTAATTTTTTTGGATACTGCCTTGCAGTAATTTGCCCAAATGTGTGGATTTGAGGATGCTTTGGAGGGGCCACCAGTTTTAGCATTACAGAGTTTTGTTGAGTGATTTTTAGAAAGCCTTTCTCTCAAGAATAAGTGACAAGATTTAATTTTGTTTCTTAGATTTGGATGTACTCATAGAAATTTAAAAGTTGAGTTCTTGTAACTCTTGTGTTGCTTACTGGCTTTGAATTATGACATCGCTTACTACATTTGTCTTTGTGACTGCAAAGCTTCTTACTCTCTCTCCACACTCCTCTTCAGTCAGATTGCAGCCCTCACCATTCTTGGATATCACATGAGAGCTTCCAGCAGTGGGTGCTTGGGAACAGAGCAAGAGTAGGAAAAGTGCACTTCTTGCACATTCAGTGATAATTTGAGTGTTATGTGGTGATAAGGGCTATAGTCATCTTCAGGAGTACTGTAAGTACTTGCAGTATTAGACTTGCAGTCTAATAATTTTTAATGTATTTCACTTTTAAAGAGCCTTTTACAATTTGGGCGTCACCATATCCTGCAAATTTAATAATACTGAATTTAATACTGAAAATTTAAGTTTTAAGTTCTTCCTCTCTTGGGAAGACATTAATGGTCTTTTATATCTTTTTCATAACACTCCTGTTTTATCAGTTCTCCAGCTCATAAGTCCTAATCTACTCAGTTCTTGCACAGAAGCTATTTCATACTTCCAGTCATCCTTTTCTTCCCTCTCTGTGTTGTTCTTGGTTCTGCTACATTGTCTTGACACAGAAGGGATCAAAATAATCCACATAGCATTCAAGATGTGGACTTTCACAGAGCTGGATTGTTGGTTTTGTCTCATTTTCTGGATCTCTCACCCCCATTTCAGCACCAGATATGTGTTTGTAAACTCTGTTGAACAATAAGATGAACAATCCACAGTGATTCCAAAATCTCTTCCCTAAAAAGCAGGAACCAGCTTGGTGTCCATCAGGCTATATGAGCTGGCAGGATGGTCTTCCTGCATGTTTTTTGTATTTCTTCATATTTCCATCAGGGAAATTAAGAGGTAACAGGATAGTAAGCCCTTCTGTTATTCATTGCTTTATTAATTATATACCTTCTACTGTTATTTCTCTTGTGTACCTGACCAGCAGATTCACAGACTTCAGTTGCAACTCAGTCCTAAGATACGATGAATGTACTTGTTTCACTACATTCATTCCTAAGTTTACTGGGGTATTTTTGTTTGTTCCCCATCACAAACAAAGCTTAACCCTCTCTTTTTTTAATCAGTGTATATCCCCTGCAGCACCTTCCTCCCTCTGAGGTGAACTGGTTTATTGCTTGTAACTTTGCATCTTGTTTGCTGCCTTCTCAGTTTGCCTGGGGCTTCTCAAACTTATTACAGCATGTTAATAAATGCCATCTGCTTTTCTGTATTATATGATGAAAGATATGTGTCTTCACCCTGTATCTGCCATCAGTTCTGACTTTCAAAGATGATACTTCCTCTTAAGAATGTAGAATTATATTTTCACTGTTATCTCTTGCAGTGACTTGAATCTAGATTTATCTCATTTAACTGCAGAGACCTACCTAGGGTGCCTATAAATAAGAACACAGTTGTCTTTGGTTCATTGTGGAATCAATGCAGCAGAAGTATGCATAAGATGATTCACTCCATGTAACAGTTGGCTCAGAAATCTCAGAAATACCTGTCTTTCCCTAGATGAGACTAATATGCAGAACCTCAAAGACTTGTGCTAGTAATATAGATACTGCAATTGCATGCTGATGTTAGATGAATTGGTTCCAGGCTGTAGTATTTTAAAATGTGAATTCTTCAGAGCAGCAAACTATTGAAAGTCTTAGTCTTCATGAAGGATATAGAACAAAAATAAAGGGGAAAAAAAGTAAAGAAAGAAAAATAAATAAAGAAGAAAAAAAGGTTTTTAAACTTCCTATTTTATCAAATAAAAAAAGGTATACAATATTCTCAGAAATATTTTGACAAAGATCAGTCATTGTTTTTGTTAGCAGCTTACACAACAGTTGTTATTGCTGGTACTTCTGGACAAGACAAATACATGTGAGTATAAATATAGTTCATATGGATAAAAGACTACCAAAAAAGCTAAAGTGCCACTTAAATGTACTTCTAAAAGAGGAATAATTATTTTGCCATATTCTTCCCATACTAGAAGTTGCCAATCTCACCTGGCCTTGACTCTGGAAGAGAAAAATAAAGGACACTTGGGAGGGAACAGGTTTTCTGCAACAGTTCCCTCAACAAACAGAAAATTAGCTATTTCTGCTGGATGGATAATAGGGATTTTTCTCTTCAAAGTACAGATGAATGCCCTGTAAGATACTTGTTTATGCATAATGATACATATGAAATTATTCAAAAGACTGCCATGACCTGTCACAAGGGCTGTATACGCTGTGATACAGGATGGACAACATTCCCAGCCACATGCTAGTTAGCTTACAAAGGTCTGAGCCTGTGCCAGGATAACCTTTTTACCTTAGTCGAGGGAAGCTCACAGGAATATGGTCTATAAAGGATGTGTTGTAGTCTGGAACAAAAATGTCTGGAAATACCATAAAAGAGCCCTAATTTTCTGTAAAAATTATTTTTTTCCTCTGTTTTAAATTCTCTGTGCACAATTGAGATTAAAGGGGATAAAAAATAGGTTGTTTCTTGCGTTAAAGCAAAAGGATTTCATTAAATAAGTTTTCCTACCTATTATGTAAAATACCTTTGCTGACCTACTACAGAATTCAGTAATTACCAACTGAAAGGAGCCTAGCCCCTCATTACAGAAGATAACCTGATAACTTTGCTATTGTTACCATTCTCTGATGAGGGCAAGGGCTGCACAGAGCCCCTGAAACCATCTCTACCTCAATTTTGAGACATGAGACACCTAATCTAGAGAAACAAGTCCTCTAGACCTCTTCTTCATTCAGCAGTTGCTCTTTGGAGGTGCCAACCTCATTCCTTCTTCAGGTTAGAAGCTTAAGGTGGTTATACTTAGAAGATTACTTAGATTAAGTTTATGTAGCTAAAATGCTCTTTCCTTTTGAAATGAAGTAGTTCTGGAAATGTTTTGCTTCTATCACATGTGTAAGTAACCACAAGGCTCGAGTTAGATGTTTGTCCCATCTAATCCTTACCTGAGTGCACAAAGGAGCAGAAGGCCAGTGAGGTTGGTAAGTTTTCTATGTTTGCTCTCTGTGATGGTTAATGTAACAAGGATATAAATGGGAAGACAGAGAAGTTCATTGATCCACTGGAAATGTACAGGATCTCCTATTACTTTTAGATTAGATAAATCATAAACTGGAGAAACATACAAAAACTCAAGAAATAGGTGTCCACACATCCCAGTGTTAAAAGTGTGGGGGAACAGGAGCATTGCAGCAGACCTCTGAAAAGACAGAGGCAAAAGAGAATGGGAGAAGAGAAGGGGAGATGGAGAGCTCACTGTTGAACATAATTTAGTGTCTAATGTTCCGAAATGAGCTATTCTCTTTTAAATAATCTCTTCTGAATGTACCAAAAAAATAAGCTAGCCAGATGCTAGCTTCACTGTATAACAGCCTTTTTATACTGGCAATGCTAAAAATAATTGTTATCTTCATAGCATCAGGCAAATTGGCTCTATCGAATAGTCAGATATAAAATGTGTGGGAATCTGTTGTCAGGGAGAATCTTCAGCCACTGTGCTTCACAATAGCAAAGAACAGGATGATGCAAAATGATTCTTGCCCAGACCTAAGTGATTTGGCAGGGATGAGACTAGGCAGAAGGGAAGGAGGTAAATTTCTTTCTCATTTCTCAGAGCATCTCTCAGATATTAAGGAGGGAGGCTGAATCCTCAAGCTCCAGAGACTTTATGATTATGCTGGAGTATATTCAGCAGACGATTCAGAGGCCGTTTTAGCAATACAAGTGCACATTAACTCAAACTCTCATAAGTTGTAAGAGAACTGGACTCAGGTGAGACAACACAATTAGAAACATATGCTTGGTTTTAAACACTGCAGGCACATTTTGTAGGTGGGAACAGTTGTTGTTATGGCTGTTTTAAATATCTAAGCACAGGAAAGGACAAGGGACCTCCATAATATATGTGACAATAATAAAACTACAACCTTCATTTTATTTTATTTAATTAAGGGTGTGGGATTAAGACCCAAAGCCATTTTAACATTTATTGCCTAGGATATGTTTTATATGTTTTCTCCTGGTCATTGCTTGTGAAGAAATTTTAATATAGATGTTTAATTTTACCAAACCTTAGAGTTCAATTCTAATCGTGTCAGCTGTCCAAAACATCTCACAGGAGTAGACTTATGACAGGATTTTTAAGGCATACTCTCTCTTCTCTAGAGCTAGTTAGAGGCCAGGCTAAATACTCTTAGAAAAATGACACTGGACAGCAGGAAACTAAACCTAGGCATTGTTATATAGGCCACACAGTCCTGTGCAGGAGTCACAGAACACCTGTAGCCACATACTGAGTATGTTTCTGCTGCCTAGGGAGACCCATATGAAGCTGAGTTGTATGTACATGCAGATGCCACATATGTTTGATAGGGAGGTAAATCCCAGCCTCTGGGCCTGATTCAGCTGCCAATACAGACACCTAATATCATATGAAATGTCCTAGGCTCTCCTGCCTAATATTTGCTGCTATTTTATATGGATTTGGGTCTCCTGTAGGTCCTGTGTCATAACTGTCAGCTGCATGTGAACGTCTGATAGTTTACATCGTGATCACACTAGATGCTCATATTTCAAAAATTGCTGTATCTGAATCAAGCACAATTACCTTTCCAGTGATTCCAGATTCATTCAAAATTGACCAGTTAGTAACTAGAGATAGAAATGTCCTCTTGCCTTTAACACAGGAGATATTTTGAGAAAAAATTGTTGCTTTGCTGTTAAGTTGCTGTTCTATGTATCAATAAGGGTCTAAGCCTTTGAAGTTGTTGTTAAACACTCAGGACACATCTCAGTTTATCCAAAACCTGAAAATAAGGAAAGACTTATGCACTTCATAAATCACCAGCATTTAGTATTCTCAGGCATCAATAGTAACATCAGCAGATATTGCATAGATGAATTCTCATGGGAAAAATTTGTTTCTCTTGGGAAAGGGCCCAATTGTAACAAGAAGTTACACAATGATATTCTATTGGAAATTACAGTTTCATCACACTTGGAATAACCTGTATGAATGTAATAGGATAATATTTCTCTGGGGGAAAAGAAATTACCTGATTGCCTTGGTTTTCCTATAGCGGTAATGTTAAAACATATTTTGTTATATAGTCCTTGTTTACATTCAGGCAGTTCTGAATTTTATTTGATAGCTAAATTATTTTGTTATCATAGTATATAAATGAAATAGTATTTCATTTATATGACATTTAACATTAGAAAATTGTTTTTGTCTAGATGTGGGGTTTTTAAAAGTCCAAGTTCATTCTTCTGGGGGACTGAGGGAAGTGTTCTTTTCACTGATAATTACAAAAACTCAGGCTTTTTTGTAATTTGTAACAGGTAATTTGTAAGGAAAAACAATCTTAAATGCTGGACTTCCCCTTCAGAATACTAGATTTGGTTGAAATGTGAAAATATGGTGTCCAGCCTGTATATAGCCATGAGCGCTGTGTCCTTCCTACTGCAAGTAAAGCAATGAGCAAGAGAAAGGAACTGTGTCACTGTTATGTTCTCTACTAATAGGCAGTCCCCTTGTCCAGCTCTGGATCCAAAACAAAGTCTTTGTCACAGTTTTGGAGAGAGAAGGGAAAGATTGAGCAGCTTGATATTCTGTAAAAAAATAATGAAAAGCAAAATATCTCCATCCTCATTCACATAACTCTATTGTTCATTCTACTCATACCTTTTTATTGAAAACATGTACACCAGAAATGGATCTCATTTTTCATTCCTTTTTTTTTTCCTAAGAGTGGCATTCAGAAGTGCAGACCATTTTAATTAGCAGCTTCCAATACGTCTAGGGTCTATTATGTCAGGCTTGGAAGAAATTGATCCTTTCACAGTGAGAGCATTACAAAGAATTCCAAAATCCTTTTTCAGTCCATGTGATCTGTGCTGAGACGTATTCACTGGGAAATATCTTTCATCACACCACAGGGAATTTCATGCTAGTATATTAACATTAAGAATACATTTTTATAATTATTTTCCATAAAGCTTTTAGTAAGAATTTATATGTGCTATCACATACGAGGGTGTCTGTGTGCCATGTTCCATGGCATGCAGAATTATGATAGCATAAACCTGAGGTACAGCATAAATGTCAGCACACTCCCTCAGCTATCTCATAGAACCAGTTCAGCTTCTTAATGTGTCAACTTAAAAGCAGCTGCCTTACATCTGCTGTGTTCACCTGCAATAGAGAGGCATCCACCTCTGCATTGCTGCTATTTTAGAAAATAGCTTACACTGACAACAATTCTGTTTTCCTTTAGAAAATCCTTGAAACAAAATGGTCATATCTGTTGCTTTCTTGTCTAAAATAAGTCATTTATACTACACCAGACCCTTAGAGAGCACTTTTCGAAAGGTAATAACTATTTTTTGCAGCACTCAGTGCATTAGGATTTTCTCATTTTTCAGCTGGGTAACTGAAGATGTGAGGAGGATAACTGGCTTAGTCAAGGCTGCACATGAAGTTCATGATACCAATAGGTGTCGAGTTCAAATCTTTTCTTTTCAATGCTCTATTGAATGTTTTTCCATTTTGTGAATTAAAGACCATTTTCTTCTGTATTTCTCAGGACTGAGGAAACAATTCATCAGTGAGGAGAAATAGGCTGTACTTTTTTTTTCCCTTTTTTTTAATACACAGAAATTTTCTCAAATTTTTAAGATTACTGTCCAATTGGACAGCAATCAAAGCTGTTTTGCTATTTGCTTAGGGATGATTTTTTTACCTACTTCGGATTAGGTGACAGACTCCCGTACTTTTTCCAGAGAAGGAGTTCCTGAGGTTTAGGATGGGATATCAGATTTTCCAAAGATAAAAACTGTCCTTACCAATTCACAATTGCTTGCCTCAATAAGGAACTATAATTTTTTTTTATGCAATCCATAAAAGTAGACTGGGAATTCATTATATTCATTTCATACTTCCCTCTGTAAAACAAAACTAAGGACTTTATTTTCAACAAAGATTCATGAACAGTGATTCATCTGGCCAAATGTAGTCATCTGGGTAATAGTTTACAATGCTTATATATTAGAACTGACCAATTCATGTGTGGCAGTACAGAGACCTCTTACGTTTACTGAGGTGAATGTTGTCAATGTTGCATTCTGTAGCACCCAGAAATTTAGGACCGTTTAGTCTTCTCTGCCTAGCTGAACCATACACATTAGAAATTAGATTTTTCTTGTCCTTCTCATGGGCATAAAATAAAATATATTGAATTCCAGTGGCAGACAGATTACAGAAAAAATTGGAAAAAGTTGTACTCTTTCCTCTTCAGATCTCTGTCTCTAACTGAGGCCAAAAACCACACTAAAACCAGGAGAGTGGTAGTAAGTCCATGAAGTGTTCTGTGGCTGATTAGCAGTAAACTTTGTCTGCAGAAGGTGCCATGAAGAATTTAATGATAAAGTCACAACAGAGAGGTGCATCTGTGATCAGATCACTTCACTTGCATTTCGTTTAACTGCCTTATTGGGAGGAGAAAGTATTATTAGGAAGAGTCTTAAGAACAGCCACTCAAATTGAAAGAACATTTCCCTCAAATATATTGAGTATTGTCTGGAAAAATATGAGGAAGCGAGGGTAAAACAAAGCCTCTAAATTTCCTTACAGTTAATACCACAGATGGTTTCCTGTCTCTAAACCCAACACTGCTTCAGTCTTGTTTTGTTTAATAGGGCAGACAACCTAAAATTCTAAATTCACCTTTGTCAAGTGCTATGTTCAGTGAAGTCAACACCCATGGTTTTGCCCCAATATGATTTGCATGCTGCTTTTGTTTACATTATTTAGTTATAAAAATCTTTCTATTTCTCATTTCCATGTAGTACACATGGCAGAAAAAAAATTTCTATACAAAAGTACTGACAAAAGTTGAACCTTCTCTTTAGATTATGATTGCATTAATTCTGAAAGATAGCACAATTTGACCTTATTTTTCTGCCTCAAATGAAATTTCTTCCTTTCTTCTCACTTGTGTCAACATATCCTTTTATATCTAATTGATTTCTCATTCCACCCACATCTGTGTAAATTTACAGTTCCATAAATCAGGATGCAAATGCAGGCTGAACAGCCCTACTGAGTAGGTGTGAATAGGTCACTGTGGCCATAATTAGCAATACACCTGTTGATGTTGATGGTTATTTATTGTGCCATTGTTGTATTGTGTTAGAAGACCCCAAAGATCAGTTTCTTATCTAGAATTCCTGACTAAATTTGGCAGAGAGAAGTGGAAAGGGCACACTTACATGAATTTTATCTCACTCAGCAATCACCATTTTTTTAAAGGGCAGGTTTAATGCACTGAGAAAATTCTCAAGATATATTTTACATTTGTGTTCATTATTTAAAAGTGTTATTTGATAGAAGAATTTATTTGCACTATTTGAACAAGTAAACATTTCCCCTGCCAAGTGCTAGTCCTTGTATACAATTACATTTAGGTAAAAATTTTTTTTAAAAATTACATTGTTTCCAAAACAATTCTGGTATGTGCATTTACTAGTGAAAATTTTTCTTAGTAGTAAGTCCAGGTATTGCAGGCAGTAAGGGTTACAAATTTTATATATTGATATTCCTAAACTGACATCAAAATACACCTTAAACATAAAAACTTAAAATACTTTTTCTAATGCAGCCTGTTATGCAGAAGAAAGCTAACTGTGCTCTGAACTGCATTAGTCACAGACTGCCAGCATGCCAATCAAAATGATTATTCCCCTCTGTTCAGCACTTGTGACATCACGTCTATTCTGCATCCCATTTTGGAATCACTCGTGCAAAGAAAACTTTGAAAACTGGACTAAGTCCAGAAAAGGGCTCTTCTTAGGGACACTTTAGGGGACTGAAGAACTGGAAAGCCAAAGAGACACTGAGAAAAAATAGTTTATTCATTCTGAAGACAGGAAGGTTTATAGGACTGAATGACTGTTTTCACCTATCTAATGCAGGATTGTGGAGAAGGAGGAGTCAGACTCAGAGGTGCACAGCAAATGCACAAAAGCAGAGATGCAAGTTTCGGAAATTCAAACTGGTAGTAAGGAAAAAAAATCACAGTGATGGTGGTAAGAACATGCAATGGGGGCCGAAAAGGGGTCCCCATCCACAGAGATATTGAAAACTTGGTTGTGCAAGTTTGACTGACCTGGAAAGCTTGACCTGGAAGTCATATTCTCTGAGAAGTGTGGGAGTTCTGAGGAATTATCTGCCTCATATTATATGCAGACTGATTCTGATCATTTGAAGCAAACCCCAAACTGATCAGCACTGCTACAGCCTCTTGCTTTTCAAGTTGCAATGCCTTACTTACTGCCAAAGACAACTTCATATTCTCCTGAGGTAAAACAGACATGTCTGTACTTTGCACCCTAAATTTCTGATGGAGGCTGCTATTAGAACTGAGGCAGTCTCAGTGACAGGTTTGCTTTACTGTGCGACTGCAAGGAAAGGGGCATGGGTATTGACACAAGGGATTTCCTGTGACATGTCAAAGGCATTTTCATTTACCTGCAGAAGACAGCAAGTGGCAGGGTATGAGGATTAATATATACTTCAGGACGGTACATTTCCTTGTTCCTGTGTTGTGACCAAATGTTGCCTTTAAGCGTCCTGAAATGGAATCCCTGGGGATAAAAATGTAAGAAACAAGGGATTACATAGAGGTATTCAGAAGCCTGAATTGTGCTGCAGGTACCTGAACCTTTGTTAGTGACACTAATGTTTTTGTGTACTCATTGTGACTGAGTATTTTATGAACTGTTATTCATAGGAGTCCTAGAATCCAATTTTCTCTTAAGTAGTTTATTCAATAATTATATCAAATCCCTATTGCTGATCACTGATAAGTCTCAAGGAAGTCCCCAGAGAAGTCATCTTTCCTTTGGGAATATTCTGTGGGTTTTTTGTAGTTCCAAGGCCACAAGGGATGGTGGCTCATCCCCAGTCTTAACTTGCTAGACTCAGGATGCTAAGACAACATCAACCAATCTGATTGAGTCAGGATGCCTCTGCGGCACTCTTGTTTTATGTAAAAAAGAGTCAGGATAAATAAAAGGAAGCAGAAAAGATAAACATAATACAAAGGGGTGGAAAAGTGGAAGATGTATAGAATGAAACTTTCTAGATCTTTCTAGATAATACAAGGAGTAGAAAAACAAAAAGACTGAGAAGAAAATTAGTGAAGAAATTATGTCCTGCACTTGGGAATCAAGATACTATTTTTCAGCTTGAGACGCCTGGAAGGAAAAGAGTCTTCTGTGCCTTACATGCGAACCTGAAGATATATTATTCTATTCTACCATGCAATGTCAAATGTCTCTTGGAAACCTAAATAGATTACGTCTACCACATCAGCCCTATCTGCTCCCTGCATTCTCCTTTTGATAAGACAGAGATTTATATTCTTATTCTTCTCTGATAGGTGCATCAATCTCTGCTGTCAGGTTGCCTGTCCAAATAACAAACCTGCATATCACAGAACTGTTTTAAATGTAATGTTGATAGATGTTGTTTGTGTGCACTTGGCATCAACTTACCGTCACTTCCCTACAAATTGCAACCCTCTCAAGAAACCCTTATTTTCTATCTTTTCAATGTTCTCACCATTAAGAATTAATTATGGTCATAGAGTCATTACTTGGGATATTTCTAGGAATTCTGTGCGTCTGTGTCACTAGACTGATTCCTTAAGCTGCTTGCAGTACCCAATGTCACCGTTCTCTTTCTGGCTTCATAAAGCATGGTTTGCATTTTGGGGACAGAAGAGTTGCCAACACTGAACAAAGCAGAATGCTTTCAGTGACATCTCTGGTCTGATAAAGCATTTCAAAGCATTCTGGCTCTGTAACTGCTGCTGCTTGCCAGCACTCACTCACACCCTCTGATAACCTTTCAGAGACCTTCTGCTGTCTCAGCTCCAGGTGACAGCTTCCTGCTTCTCCCTCCTGCCTACAGCACACACCTATTTCCACCTTTGATCTACTCCCAGGTAAATTTGTCCAAATATCATCTCTTTCTTCTGATTCATACTCTCTTCTGCTTGTTATTTTTCCCCCACAGAAGCAGTGAACAGCAACAAGACCTTGACCAAGTAGCTGGTCTTGACTTGTACAGTCAATGGCAAAATCCTGAGTCCTTTAAATATATTGGTTCAGCTCCTGTTCTCACAGCAAAGAAATCACCCAGAATGACAAAAGCCAAGTTGTAATCTCTCTTGAGTGTTGCTGCACTGGCTCCTTGTATAGAGCATATAGAAATATGCTTATAAACAGCATAAAGAAATAAAGTCAGAACATTTTTCTACGCAACTAATGTATTATTTACTGTCTAACACTGCACCATTATCAAAACTCCTGAATAATTCTTTTTATTTTGAAAATATTTTTCTCCTACATATTTTGCATTTCTAATTCACCTCCCTCATAACTCAGAGGTGATTTCACACATTGCTCAGCACACTGCATAGGAACTGTTATTCTTGCCTAAGCTACAGACACCTTCATCTGTTTTTCAGTTTCCAGTCTTTTGAAATGTTCAGTTTGCAAAACTGGTATTTTACTAGCAATCTGTCATTATAAAGTCACAGAAGGTCTGTTGTAATGCAGTGTTTATGAGTTTGCTCTTTTCCTCCATGCCCTCATATACCCTTACAGCATCTATAGATGCTCAGTGCATATCACATACAACAGTACATTCCAAGTGCTATTCATGGCATTTTAAAAGCCTTTTGTCTCAAGTATTTCAGAATTATCAGATTAAAGATCACAGTCCTGTGGGATCAATATTTTTATGTGATTACAAGTCCACATAACTTTTTTTAAAACTATTTGAACAGTGGTTATGAACACTATATCTTACTGATATCTACTAAATATGTAATATTTTTCCTTGCTGTTCCCGTCCCAGGGAAGTCAGTAGAAAACTTATAACAGGTCACAATGAATCTTTAGATCAAACTTAAAAAGATATGACATTATCATTAAATTTGTTTAATAATGGCTATGACAGAATGAGGATGGCCTTGATTCTAATGTAATTCCACCACAGTAAATAGAATCAAGCAATGGAAGTTCTATGCATGTTTCTTGTAAGAAATCTTATTTATTTTTTCATTAATAGCTGCATACCAGTTTCTAGCAGAATGAAGTTAAAATTTTGCTAAAGGAATCTGATGGAAGAATTCTGCCTATTGCAGTGATACAACCATGGCAAGGATTTCTTATTGGTCTGAAAAATGAACTCACAAATCTTACAATAATGAACATGACTGGAAAATTTCCAACTAAAAATATTAATTAATTAATTAATTCAAAACAACACGTAACACTATCAAGAGAATTATTTCAAACTCTAGACAATGACATTTTAGTTTTCCCAGGTTTGGGTGCAAAATCAAAATGCTAAATCATTCATGTAAAATGGAATCTTGGAAAATCTCAATTTTAAATTAAAAATTCAGATTTGAAACTCAATTTTTCTATTTCATTCTGTCTCATTCCATTTCATTAATTTAAGTACCAAATTAACTAACTCAAGTGTTATACACTATGAAAAAAATTCAGTACATCCAAACTAGCCCTTTCCTGAATACAATTTCAATTCATAATATTCTTTCCAGGTATACCTTTCCAATGAAGCAATCAGATACTTTTTATTGCATACTGAATATGTCATTTTTTGAGGACATGGTGTTTATAGTGAATATATTATGTCACTTTTCCTGAGGCTTAAAAAAATCAGCAGTCGAAATAATTTCTTAGCTTAAGAATTAAATATGACCACATTTTTGAGAAAAAAAAAAAATCCTTGATTCCTGGAATTAAGGGGTTTTCTGAAGAAGATTTTAAAACGTGTAAAATGCAATGTCCAATCACAATGAAATTCAGAATACTTGACAATATTTTTTCTAAGTTAGATAAGAATTTAGCAACATAACAGTAGTATATCGGATAGCACAGAAATGTGTTTTGGTACAGTGTTAAAGTTTGTTATAGTGTATTATTGTACTTCTGAAAGAGTCTAGTTTCTTTACAATTCTTTGGCCAATACTGCACGTTTAGTTATTTCTTTCTCTTCCCTGATGCATTTATGATTACAAAATCTAGTCAGAGAGATCAAAGAGTTGATTCTAAAGGTTAAATACATTATTACTTAAACAATGATGACAGTGTCTAATAAAAGGAGATTGATCCAGCAAATAATTTGGGAAAGTGACAAATAATCTCAATCCATGAAAAAACAAAGCAAAATAAGAAAATACCCAAAACCAACCAAGCCAAGAACCAGAAGCAGCATACAAGTCTAAATGTTACTATGAGTTTAACCAGTATCCGGAAAGAACAATGGAAGGAAACAGCTATTTCGTTAAACACTTGAGTCAATTTAAGAAAAATTCTTATGCCAGATCCTCACCTAGTGGATGTTATGGATGCATTACCTTTGCAAAAATTTGGGAGGGACTATTCATACAGATATCAGAGTAAGTTTCACTGAGCAAGGATCTGTCTACTGAGCAGGGCAAATACATGTATTTTGAGAAAATTCAGTGACTTGGTTTACTTGATCAATCTTATTCCAGGACTTCTAGTTTTGTGTCTCTTTGTTTCAGCTGTAAGGTGAAGGCTTATGCAATGTGAACTACCTGTTATCAATCAAGGAGTTCACATCTTCAGCAGCTGCACTTCTTTGAAGTGCTGGGAGAAACAGAAATATTTATCATGTTCTCAAGGTGGTTTCTGAACCTTTCAATCTTACATCTAGATTACAGCCAATGCCTCTTTCATCAGCCCTTTCAGAGACTGTGAAATCAGCAGTTTGAAAAGACATTCTCAGCACAGGAAGCGCAGAGGAGGTAGGACACATAATCAATCTTCAAAGTCCCATGGAACCTGCTAACTGGTGTTTATTTCTGTAGTCGTCCAAAGGATTAGACATCTTGGTAAAACGTCTTCACTGTCTGTCTCTCTGCCTTTCACTCTTTGTGTACTTTAGCTCTTTTCCCTCTCTCTGGTATATTGCTACATGCTGCCTATATTTTCTTAATAATTATTTTTGTAAAATATCCGTTACTACATTTCACTCAGCCAAGCACATTCTGCAGTAAGATCACAGCTGCTTATGACACTTGAAAGACACATTCAGCATGATATCTTTGGAAAGAAAACCAAAATATACTAATTGGTTTGTTTTTTGCTGTTTTGGAAATTCATCCAAAAAGAAAATAGCAACAGCACAGCTGTTTTATCTGTCATTAAGTTTATGTGAAAGGCAAGGATCATGCTATCATAGAACTAAATAAGTTAGTATTATATTCTTATCCTAGTTATACCTCGTTCATTTGGTAAGTAGAAACTGACATTTACTGTGCAGTGTTTCAATTCCACCAGCATCTTACCCACTCTTGAATGCATGATTTGATTTACAAGTATTGTTCTACCTTCTTACACGCCACACTGTGTTCTCCCTTTGCTTTTTGTTGCTTTCAGCCATTTCCCTCAGATCCTGTAATAACCTTGATCTCCTCCAGTCACTTCTTTAGGCTCCTCTGGTAGCCATCCTCATAGTGAGCTCTTGACAGCACTCATCAATTCTGGATGTTTCAGTTAATTGAGCCAGCACCAATCTCCTGGCTGCCTCTGTTAGCTCCTTCCACCAATACTTCAAAACCTCCAGCAAAGCAATACTGTAGGATGGCAATACCTCAGCGACCTCAACACTGTGAAACTAGCCTGGTCGCTTAAGCAGAAATTTTAGTCAGAAATATCCTGCCATGTCCCTCTGCTCCAAATTCAATTTTCAGCTCTGTTTCTAGGGATGCCTAATAACATAGAAATCCTTTTTCGATTTTTTTTTTCCTTATTTTTAGTAGTAGTATGTTATTTCCTGGATTGATGAGCTCATGAGGGAGCGAATTCAGAGGCTTTAAAGACAATGTGCAGTCCTTTCTAGTTGTCTTCTGTTAGTGCATTTGGTATTAACATGTGTGTTTGTCTGTGTGTGTGTGTGTGTGCGCATGCGCATACATGTCTGGTGTGACCTGAAACTTTTAAGCACACCAAATGAATTGTTCCACAGAATTACTTAATTGTGAATTATTACCTGTGTAACAATCAAAAGTAGTATTTGCATGTTTTTAATGAAAATTCAAGTTAAATAAAAAGGAAGAAACACTCTTCGTTGTAAGATTCTCCACTAGAGTATATATTTGCTAGTAAGAGCTTTAAAATTATTACTTGTATATTTCCACATTAATTTAGTATTTTTTCTGTTTTCGCCATACCAAATAATTTGAGATATGGCCCAATGCAAATACAAATTAAATCCACCCTTCTTCTGCAGCTGTTCAGTAAGATGTCACCAAGGTTTAATTTAAGGCAGTTACCTCTAATTAGGAAAAAATTAAACCTTAAAGAAATTGAACATTGAATTCAGTTATTGGGAGGCTAAATGCATAGTGCACAAACCTGCTTCTACAGCAGAGAAAGATATTAAGATATTAAAGTGAATACAGATAAATACTTTCTTACTGGAAGAAACAGTAGTGTTATCTATACTAATCTGTTACGGTCTTTGGCACTATCTCAGAATTGGCTCAGCTTGAACTCACACATTCTAATATAGTTACACGAAGTATCATAACAAAACCTTTCTTTCTGCCTAGCTTGTAAAACTGAATTTGGAGAAAATATTAATCCTCAACTTCAAAGATCAGACATGCAAGATCTGATCTCATCTTTGTATATCATCAAGGCATTTTTATAGATTTCATTCTCCTTATGCTGAGAATTGAGTCATTTGTATGTTTGGGCTAAGTTCTAACCAATCCATCTAAGATATTTGCTTTCAATAGAGCCAGTGGGAGCTGTGTGAGTTAGTCCAGAAAAAGAATTAGAGTTTTAATGAATAAACGTGATAAGAAAGGTTTCTATATATTATATTTCCTTTTTTAATTTCCTTTTCATTTTTCTTTCTTCTTGCTAGCAAGCAGAACTATTACGAAAGGTAGTATGGTGAAATTGAGTGCATTTTGCATTTGAATAGAGAATAGCATTTTTGCCAGATGTGATCATTGTCTTACTGAAAAATGTGCTGTTTCTCTAGAGGAATCTGGATCTCACAAGCAATGGAGTTGAGTGCCTTTTACGTAGTTTATAACTTATTGTCAGTGAAGGAATGATCCAATTAGTAAGTGATTAATCACAGGTTCCTTTAGGTCTCAAACTGTGTATTGCAAGTTTATGGAATAAAAGAGTATTTCATGCACATGTCTCACCTAATGGGTAATAACCACCTGGGAACAAGAACTACATTCAAAAGCACAAAGTAAAAATCATTTGACTAATTCCTGTTGTCACTAAGAAACATACCTTTGCCAGACAACCATAATTATAATTACATTTAAATTAATTAATATTTTATTGTCAACAAACAGCAAGCAAAATATTCAGAATTTCCATCCTAACCATTTTTTTGGCATTTCAGCAGCATAAGAAAGTAAAATTTGCTATACAGAATTTAATTCTGAGATATGAGACAAAAGAAAATGGGCATAATTTCAAAGATTTAAAATGTTAAAATGCTGAGTTTTAGAGAAATCTAATTAACATGCAAAGTGAAATATTTTATTTTGTAAAAAAACATAGTAAATATTAAATAAATACATAAGCCTCTGAATAAAATACAAAATCATCATATTTTTATTTTGTGGATGTATAAATTCTTGTAGCACGCAAATTTCACCATGATTTATTAAGCTACCTTAAAAGGGCCTGTTATTAAATGTTTTCCAGTTTTCAGTTGTTCAGTCACTAAAAGTATCTGCCAATTTTTCTTTATTCCAGGCTAAATAATCATGAGTAAATTTCAGATAAGGACTAACCTTATGATGCTTAATTTTGACAGTAAGGTGGAATACAACAATGGTATGGTGGATGATGAAATATGATAGAAAACCAGAATTTTCAGTGCTGAACCATAACCCCCAAATCTTTTCAGTTTTGCTATAAAATATCAACAGATATTCAACAGAGAAAAATGGAAATGTGAAAAATTCCTCAATTTAAAGTTTAAAATACCAGTTTTTGGATGAACAAGCAGAATAAATCTTCATCATCTTTAGGTGGTTTGCACCTTAAATTAGTAGAACGGTACCTTTGAGCACCATAGTAAGAGACTGAAAAGGAACACTTTAACACAAGTGTGGAATCTTCGTGTGTGCTTCTTAAAATCATGCCATCTATTGCGTGTTTAAACAATGCATCCTTGACCTTGGTGTACTGTTTGTAGTTTAGCCCAAGACTGACCTGCAATAGGGCAAAGTGGAATTGCATCAACATGATTCTTTTCTTCCCAAAGTAGACAACTAAAATATGTGGACTAAAGCACACATTCCTCATGTTTGGTATAGCATTGTAGATCCATCAGATAAATGTTTGTTCTGGCATGATCTACCTTCAGTAAACCAGTGAAAATAAAGTATTCCTTTGTTTGGAAGACTGCCTTTGTGGTCCTGTTTGCAGTAATCTTCCACAAGTGGAATATAGCAGAAAAGACAATGAGCTAGTCGACTTGAACATTTCTCAAATCATCTAATTACTGAAAAGCTAGTTGCTCTGTCTTTATTTATATTTCTTCTCTAACTGATTTTCAAACAATAAAAATCACTAGGCTGATTTATCCGTGTTCTGTACTCACAGTTAAACAACACAGACAGCTATTTTACCAAAAAACTCAGCCACAGAGAGCCCACAGTCCTTCATGATACCAAACTATTGTGCTTGACCTTCAGCTGGTAACTGCCAACAGATTTCTAAAAGTGTTTTTCTAAAAGAATTAGATAATGAATAAAAGGCATCTCTGCACTTGCTTTCTGAATAACAGCAGAAATAATAGTTTAGCTGAATTTATTCAGACAGCCTGGATAATGGTGTCATAAACAGGAAAACTTTTCAGACAGAGCAGAAAAACCTTACTCCTCATGTTGATGGTATATGGGCCTCTCTTCATTTTTCATCCATCTCTTATTTTTAGAGGGACAGTACATAAGTGTGTCAAGGCAATCCTTCTAGACTTCTCAGAATGTATTCATATTTAATCAAATTATTTCCTAATATCTTGACTGCTTGGGAAACTGCTAGAGATATTTAAGCCCATTTTTAACCATCATCAGGAGAAAATAATTAAGTTTGGATTCTGAATTTTCCTATTTTTCAGTAGTGATTCAGAAACACATTGTATAGTTAGTAGTGATGTCAGAACACAAGCCACTCCTAAGTGTAGGTCTGTGTTCTCTTCTTTCCCAAGATCTCACTAAATTTTTAATTTGGTGTAGGGAGACTTTGTTACTTCTACTGAGTTTTATTTCTTTTACTGTTGAAAAAAAATTACTTATTTGTCAGTCCTGATTTGTTCCAATTTGACTCACTACCACCTCTAACTTAAATGAAACTGAGAAGGTGCATCAAGAGAAAGCAAAAGGGCTGGTGGACTTATATAGCATTTGAATGAGTTCTATGAAACTCACTTTAGACAAGAAAGAGGTAACACCCGCTTTCTGATGACTCAGTAGGAATTATTTCTCCTATCTCTCCTGAAAAACCTGTGTACATTGTTGAGGACAGTATTCATGGGTGTGTAGATGAGGTACAAGTGATACAAATATTTCTGTTTCATGGGCTGATCTGAATTAAGCAGGACATAGAGGGTAAGCATATTCTCTACATTGTGAACTGTAACACTGAATCTTTTGAATATCAGCTTCAGCTTATTGATATATATTTTTTATTAACCAGTACCTGAAATAAAGAAGAAAACAGCTGATCCAAAATGCAGATGGCTGCTTCATTTATAGTATGCGCTAGACCCATATTCCACAGACTAGAGTGGCTTTCAGTTGGTTTCTGGGAATACATATGTTCTGCAAGAGTGCTTTTGTTCACAGTGTGACAGAACTTGACCTTGTAGACAATTAGGTCTTTTTACAAAACTCTTTCTGTAACAAAACTTTCTTGCTTAAGCCATTTGAGTTTTTTTTGGTTTGGTTTGGTTTGGTTTTTTTTTGTCTGAGAAAGTTTTAAAGCCTTCAGATGAGAAAATTTTCATTGGATAAGTGAACAGTCCTGATCATACTGAGACATTGAAAGAGGAGAATTGTGTTTTGGGAGAAATCATTGAAAGTAATTATTGGCTATGTTATTAATTTTTGTAAGGTGTTTTGAACTTTGTTAAGAATTTAATATCATGAGTTGGAGTGCAGGAATGTTTTCTTCATATGGTGAATTAAATAGATTTCGCCTCTTTCTTCCTGCTTTAGAACTTCTGCTTTCATACAGAATAAGTATCTTCCACAAAACTTTAACATGAAACTATCATGCTGTGATCTGATTCTGGTGTGAGTCTTACGTGGTACTGGTAACTCAGACAGTGGATGGACACAGGGTTTGTGTTCCTGATAAAATTTCCCATTGTTTTGTGTCCATGGTCATTTAGGTTGAATTCATATCTAACAACACGATTTACTTAGATTAGGTTATCATTTCATTTATCTTTCAAATTATTCAAGGATAAAAAATTGGAATTATAGAAGCAGGCCCTCCACCCAGCCCAAGGTTTCTTAAAAGACAAAGTTAATATGGCTGAATCAATTGAAACAGTTTTTCAAAATTTTGTTGCCTTAACTTTCAGAAAGACAGCAAGACAGAGAATGGAAGAAAGGGGAAACTCTGTGACTTCAACCTCAAAGTACTGTCACTTAAAAGCTTCTGTTTTCATGAGGTGTGTGAAATGAAATTCCAGAATTTGGATGGTGCCTCAGAAACTTATTTGAAGTTCTCTTGACTGTTAGGGAAAGTATAAGCAGAGAGAAACAGAGTATCATTTTAGTCCCAATGAAAACATTTAATTCCCCCGTCGTTATTGAATATTAGACTTGCAAAAACCGATTCAGGTAATTTTAATTAATTTCCCCTGGGCAGGATTTTGGGTGCTGACTCCAAACGTACCTGATATTAAAAGAGGAATTTGCCAGTGAAATGAAGTCTAAGTGTGCAAGTTACAGCAGCCTTGAGACAGAAGAGAATTCCACACTGGTAAATAATGTAAGTTTATAAACCTGTTTATTCTGGCTTAGTGGAAAAGTATATTGATATTTCCCTTGATAAATATTTGAGGCACTCATCATCTTTTAAAAGCATCTTATCTAAAAGCAGAAAAAGCAAAATAATATAATTTGTACTCACTTTGTTTCTCTTCTGCATTTGTGAAAGGGGTAATATTTTTATGCAGCTGAAGGCTACAGGACCTAGAGTGTGAAATTTTGTGCTTGTCTAAAGCAGGTTGAAGATTTGCAGAACAGACTCTGTAACGTGAACTTCCACAGTCAGTACAGGTAGGCAGTAAACATAGGGCTACAACGCTACTTCTCTTTTTTCTCTTCAGATCTGAATTATTTTCTTTGTGTTTAAGTTACCAAGATAACTTACGTAAATTGTGAACTCTATTTGGAAATATAACTTTTTCTTTTTCCTTTTTTCCCCCAGTTATTTCTCATATGACTATATGGTTTATGAAAGAAAATGCCTCTGCACAGAAATAGATTGGTGTATTTTCATCTCTAGAGTAGGAGACAGCTTGTGCTGAAGGAAATCTGGAAATATTGCCCCTAAAGGATTACACAACAGTCTCACTCAGGCTCGGGTAACATCGCACATATCAATAAATATGCAAATTGAGTTCTACTTCATGTTTAGTGATCATATCCCTGTGATAACAACAAAAATTAATGTGCTTTTTAAAAAAAATTTAAATATGGCTCTTCTGACCTAAACTATAGCTATTTAGAAAAGTGGCCTGCATTCTCCACTCAAACTTCAAAGAAAAGGTATTCAGGACTCTGACTAATGCCAATAAAGAACAAAAAACCCATATACATTCCTCCAAAGAGTACTTAGTTTAGAAATAAAAAGGAAAGCAATCTTAGAATAACAATGACAACAACCACTAAAATAGCAATAATAACAGCAATAATAATAATCCTACCTAAACCCCAGCAAAATACACTGTGGAAATCCAGCAATGTGAACAGCACCCTTTTACACTGTGGTAGATAAATACAGGTTAATTCTTTGTGAAGGTGCAACATTAACATTGTACTAAAGTACGTACAGTATGCATACATAAAAACCTGCTCCTGTCTCACCAGTCTAAAGTAATCTTTTTTTCCTAAAATAGATATCTATCAATCAATCAATCGATCGATCAATCAATCAACATCATCACCTAAAAGCAAAACCCTGGAAAAATAAAAGATTTTTTGCACGTAACTAACATCAAATGTTGACCAACTAAGAGGAAAGATGAGTTCAGACTGAAAATTTTACCTTTGGTCATTTAACCCAGACCTCCAGCAATTAGGTCTCTTCCATGACCTGTCGTTGGTGGAGGTATTAGTCCTAAAAAAGCTGTATTCAAACTGTTTCAGAAAAGGTCAAAGCCAAATCTATAAATCTACCCTTGAAACTGACTGCTAAACCTTGTGGATGAAATAACAGCGTTACAAAGTATATATTTTAGATGAAAGCACTGCTCAAGTAGATGTAATATTTGAATGGTTTTGAGGTACACAACCTGATGAAGGGTCAGAAGTGTGAATGACGGAGTCAAAGACAAGAGGTTGAAACCTTGGCAAGATAGGAGGTAAATATTTTAAGAGTTTCAACCTGAGTTCTGGGCAAAAAACAACTGGACCATACAGCATCAGCTAGTCTGGAAAAAACCTACAGTTCCCCCTAGACGAGGAAGCTGTAATAGCTTCTGCTATTTCTTCTTTTTGTTTCCCTTACTTTTGCAAATCAGTTTTCAAACATACTGAATCTTCATTCCCTACTTTCATCTTAATATATGAAATATGTCTAGGAATATTCTGGGCACAAAGAGCAGCCGGCATAATATAAGCTATGTTTATGCAAGCCAGAGTTTCCAAAGTGGGGGTGGGAAAGCGTCCTTCTGAGAATGTTACCTGAGACCTCACGAGTGCTGAATCCTGCCCAGTTTTGTCTGTGAGAGTGTTAGTTGGCCTGAGCCCAAAGCAGGTCAGGGACGAGTGTCACAGTTAGTTGAATAGACTTTCAGGTTCTGGTGGCTGGTAAAGCCCCTGAATGCTCTTCAGTTTGCTTCGCTGTCACATGCAGGGCTTCATACTGAGGGCAATTGTCCTCCCTAAGCTACTGCTGGAAAAAAACAATTTATAAACACTCATACAGCCACTTGAAGCTTGCCATGCTGGATTAAAATATTGGAGCTCCTACAAGCCAGCATTTTTTCCGTAAGAGGCTTCAATCTGATCCTAAGTATGAGGCACCATTTTTGTGTCTGCATTGCATTACTCAGTTCAATAAAAATTTCAAGTGACAATGTTTCCAGCTGTTTGATTTTGGAATGTAGTTATCTGACTAAATGTTTACCCTGAGCTGTCATGCTATCATCAAATAAAGGGGCTTATGTGGAGGTGTAAAGTTACTTATATGCAGGTGTAGGTTTGTATATGCAAAAGTCAAGGCCCTAAATTACGTGATTAATTCTCAGTCACAGCATAAGCTTGTGCTAACCTGAGATATTGCCTCTGCTTAACAAGACACATTCAAACCTGTCCCTTTTCCCCTAAATTCAGTCATCCAGTGTCCATTCCAACAGCCTGATTTTGTTTCACTGCTTCTGTCCTAACTGCACGAATCCACAGCCAAGTAGAGTTTAACACTGAGCCATTGTCCTACGTAACATGTATCAGGAAAGTAGCTCACAGGCACAAATAGCAAAGAGGCAAGAAACTAACACCACTAACTCCAGCTTTTAAAAACAACTGTAGAACACTTTCTAGTAAGATCTGCATTTCTCTTGCCCAACATGCCAAGCAGTTTCAACTTTTAGACCTGATTGGACTAAGCAACAAATCATACAATATTTAATTACTCATCCAATGAATATCTTATTTTCCTGATAATACTCATAGATATGAAGGAGAAAAAATCCAAATAAACTTATTTTCATTATGAACAGAACTGTTTTCAAAGAGAATGATTTCCTTGAATCAGTCGAACTTTAGCTTTTATGCCAGAATTACTCAGCCTGAGACTGACTGCTTAAGAAACTAATTTTTTTGCCATTAATAGGCAGATGCAAAATGTTTTTTAAACTATCACTTTGGACTAATTACATAGAATTTTGGACTCACTTCATAATGTCTCTCTGCAAGCTTTCTTTAATAGAACTTCCTCTCCTGTTCCAAAATGGCCAATTAGATAAGAGTGACAGCTGTTGGGGTGGCAGATGCCAGTACCAAACTGATGATAAAAATAATGACTTTTCTTTTTTAAAAAAGACACATTTTCACATAATGTGGTGGAAAAGATGCAACAAATCAGCTTGAAGTGGCAGACTGGCATTTCTTAGCCTTTTCAAACACTTGCTTTAGTTTTCTGATTGCATCTAGGGATCTAGAAAAGGTAGACACAGAAAAAAATGGACATTCATGCCAGTATAGTTCTCAATTTACTTTGCAACCTATTGCTAGAATAGGAGGGGAAGGGAGGGGAGGGGGGCTGCCACTGCTGGCTCACATTCAGCCTGCTGCTGGCCAGCACCCCCAGATCTCTTTGTGTTGGGCTGAAAAAGAACTGAAAAGACTGTGGAAAAAAAGAATGTTTTAGTCTTACATGCACATCAAATACCCAGATATATTTCTGTGATTAGTAAACCCACGTAATAGTTTCAAAGCAAGCTGTGTGTCTGACCACATTGTCCAGTCTCCCTGTGGGCAGTGAGAGGTAGGGACCATTCCTGTACTCCTCTCAAGGTGCAGTCCCACTGCTCACCCTACTTTGGGGCTGAGTCTCAGTTCACAACTTTCTGGTTCCTCTGCCAATTCCTTGGAAGACTGATCTAGGTTTTCAGCCTGCTAAAGACTTTCCTGACAGTGCCCAGTTTGAAGTTCCTTTACCTTTCATGAAAAGATTTTTACACAGTTTGACATTTTTGTTTCAGCCAAAAAATTGCTATTAATTCCTTGTTTGCCTTGAAGAGGCATTTTTCAATGACTTCTTTCCAAGTGTATCCATTATTTGACAATTTTTTTCCCCCATGTTTAGAGGTATTAATACCATTTTGTAGGCCTGCATAATCAAATTGCGATGTGTGACTGAAACAGAGAGACTGTTGTTACAGTCAGAAATGAAACCATTACCTCTGAAAGCATTGGTTTCTATTTTAACAAAATCTTCACTTTAACTTTGTCTTCTTGTGCATTATCATAGTACTACAGTGGTCTTCCAGCAGACAGAGGAAATCAGGAGGTGATATTTTCAATATCTATCATTTTAACATACACACATGTATCACTTAAGATATACATATCCATGTAAAACAAACAAGGATACCAGAAACAGTAAAGTACGGCGTTCATCTCACAGGTGACCGGCCACACAGCTTGCTGAACAGCTCATACTCCGACAATGAAACACGTTTATTTAGAATGAATGGGTGTGATTTGGAGAAAAAAGAACCCTCATGATCAAAGGAACAATTTTGGCAAGTATGTGGATCGTCATTCAGTTTATTTATAAGTGTGAAGAATTTAATTAATAAAGTATAAATCAAGTTCTGTCATGATAGTTTGAGGAACATATTATTCAGTTTGGTTAGATTTTCAGAATATTTTAATGCCTGGCTTCTTTCACCATTTTAAGGATTAAGGATTGATCTCACTTTTTTTTTTTAATGCAAATGGTACTTTTGTAATTATGGTCTTTTACCTTTTCTGACCTTTATCATATTTTAATTTATTTGACTCTATTGCTTTAGAAAACAACTCAATTTTACATTTGGGAACTGAACAAAAGGGAAATTATCTAGCTGCTCCTTTGACAATATTACACTCTAATTTTTCTTCAGCTTTAAAATTTATTGCGTGTTTATATCCATGAGCAATGAGTCTTAATATTATCTTGACAAGCTTATTTTTACATTTGTCGAAGTCCAAGAGAGTAGAGAAGATCATTATGGCAGGTGTTCTACCACAGACCTTTTAAATAGACAAAGACAGAAAAATGGAGAACTCACATCTGTCCAAAATTTCTGTTACTTCACACTCTTCTGCTTTTTGAAGAAGGAAACTTTCAAAGGTCTTTTTATTGTTTCAAACTAGAGGCTGCTTATACTCAAAAGAAATTTTCACAGCATCAGTATGTGTCTGTTGGCTGAATGCATCTTCTTTGATTCAAATAGAGACTTTTCTTCCCTGTTTCAGATCAACAGGGAAATGTCATCATTTCTAGTCAGCATATTAGACATTATGCAACATTTATGCCTTCATGTGCCTTTCTCTAAGAATTTTTTTATATGTTGTTCAGAGTAAGAACTCTTTGGAACAGATAAATCATATAAAACAAAGTCAAAAGGCTAGGCAAAAATCTGACAAATTTGCTGGTAATAGAAATATCTTGTTCATGAATAAACTCCAGCACTGAAGACAGGTGTTTGAAGAACACTGACATCTGCCACTGAAGTATAAGAAAGGTGAAAGTAAAACTGGGGTTTAGGTCTTCAAAAATCTATTGTTGACTATATATCCACTCTTTCAGTATTTTAAAAAAGCCTTAGATTACCTTAAATGCAACTTAAAACATTTCTCAGTGTTTTAGAAACCTTCAGCTTTGGAAATTGTTGCTGGGTCTCTAAAAGCACAGTCTAACTGTTTGAATCCTTTGGTCACAAGAGAGGTGTTTACATCATTACTGTGTGCTGCAACAATTAGAAAATGGGATGGTTTTTACCATCTTCATGAATACTCCACGTAATTGGGGCTTAATCAGAAAGGTCCCAAGGGTAGTGTAATGGTACTTACTTAGGACAGTTGTGTCATCAGGCAAAGGTTGCTCTGTAATTAAAGCACAGAACTATGCAAATCACTTCATACCTCTCTCCTCTCTTTTTTAAGGAGGGAAAACTACTTTTTGTATGGGCAGATAGGGACTGGACAAAGGGCAAATGGCTTTAAACTGAAAGAAAGTAGGTCTAGATTAGATGCTTAGGAAGAAGTTTTTTACTCAGAGGGTGATGAAGCACTGTACCAGGCTGCCTAGAGAAGCTGTGGATGCCTCATCCCTGGCAGTTTTAACACCCATGTTAGATGGGGCCCTGAGCAACCTGATCTAGGGAATGGCATCCCTCTCCACAACGGAATTGGAACTCCGTGATCTTTAAGGTTTCTTACAACCCAAGACATCCCATGATTCTATGACTCTATGTTTATAAGAACAAGGAAAGGATCAGTATTCCATTGCTGTCTTTGGCTACAGAAGTAACTTCTTATGTTAGTAACAAAAATAAGGAAAGATGAACAGTTTGAACAATCTTCCTTTGTAGTATATGGAGGGCTAGTAGGTCATCCATTCATTTAACACTGTTAAATGTAGTTACCTCCCATGAACTTTCAGATTCATTTTGATCTCTTGATTTTTCCAACAGTGATTGTAAGACTGTGTGGGGGGCAGATGTTTATGATTTGCATATTTGTGGCAGAATTCCTGTGTGAGAAGAAACACTGCAAAGAGAAGGAGAAGACTCTCGAGGTGTTGCGAACAGTTGTCATCTCTAAACTAAAAGTGTTCATACCCAGCTTCTGGGAAAGGTAAGATCCCATATATTTTCTTCTGCTAAATATTTTGCTAAATAGGAGCAGTGACATCTTGCTACTCAGAAAAAGAACTTTTCTCCCGATAAGAACACTTGATAACAAGTGCCATGCACATACTTTCTCTACATTAAATTCTGTACACTATTTTTTTTTTTTAATCTGAAGGCAATTTATGGTTAACATATTTTATAAAACCCAAAACACTTGTCAGTTTGTGTTGCTCACTACCGTTGGTTGCCTGAGGATGGCAATGCACAACCTCTCATAATTGCCTGTTTATAGCTGGGCTGAAAGTCATTTTCTCATGGTGTAATTTATGGAGACTGGAAGGCTCCTGTCTTCCCTGCTTTGAGCAACACTGCCAGCAGAAATCCTTAAACAACAATCTTTGTGGCTGGAATGCACTTGTATGGAGGACACCATAGGAACAAATCTTCATTGCCAAAAATTTATCATGCAGCTTCAACAGATTCTATCCTGGGAAGAAATCAATCCCCAGGGTATATTAGCCAGTGGAGAGGAAAAAATTCTGGAAGATCTGTGTGGTTGTTTAAATAATTCCCTATACCCACAGAAGCAAGTGATGTAACCTGGCACCCAGAAAAAAATGTCTTTTTTTTTTTTTCTGGAGAGTTTATTTTGGTTCACAAGATGGGGGTGGGGAAATTTGTGTTCACAGACATAAATATTTCTCATATCTATTCCCAGTACATCCCAGAGAACTTGCTGTTGGGAAAAAGATTGAAAGTCTCTTAGACATAAATCTTCCTAAGAAATTTTTTGTGATGGATCTTTCCATAGAAAAGTATTTTATATTAATATTATCTGAGCTCTAGGTGAGACTGCCCAGCAGATTCCATAGACATGCTTTAGTTCAGTAGTCACTGTGCTGACAACTTTACCTTTCTTCCAGGTCTTCCCTAAGCCCAACAGCAGCACCAACCGTTTCTAACGTTCTTTCAGTGCATTTTTTAGTTTATGGTAGGATATCCAGCTTTGAAGTAAGTTACTTAATTCCTGAAGGTACAAAAGTAGTAATTAATAATGAATATGAATTGCAAGCAATAGTAAACTGCACAAAAACATTGCTCTTATAATCTCATTATAATATGTTAGAAAATTTTGTGTTCTAGGGTGTCTGATTTAAAATGTGGATGAAAATCCTTACATAATTTACAAACTCTTACATCTCTGAGAAATATGTAAAGCCATTTTTTATGCTATTAATGGTCATTATTTATAAATAACATTTTAGTTTCAAACTTTTGTACAAATACTTATTGACATGATAGGAAGAAAATTGGCTTTTGAAAATTTTCAGATTTGTTCCTGGGAGGGAATACTGTCTTGGCTGTTGGCTATCATGACTGTGACTGTGGGATGCCCATAAAAATAAATACCATAGGAATCAGTATCCATATAAATCAGTGTCCAAACCCACATACAAAAAATTCATCCTCACTAGGAAACAGAGAAGCTGGAAAGCCTGGCTATGTTACCAGGAATTCCTGTGCAGGGAGATTTCTTGGAGTGAAAATCATCTCCAGCATTGTAAATGTCTCTGAGACGTTTAGGGGAGTGACTGAGCTTTTAAGTTTCAACTTCTTTTTGGAAGGAGGAGTGAGTGGTGAGTGAAAGGCCCATGATTGCACACAAAAGAAAAGTACTTTATAAATGACCAGAGGTCACTGCATGCTGTTTTGAATGTCTCCTATCCTTATGCAATTTTTAATGCCAGAAAAGTTCGTACTATATATTTCATTGCCTCATATGTAAAGATTTTTTTGTATTTTAATTTTCACATGCCAAGTTGTTTTCGTGTCATTTTAAAATGCATAAATAATTCATTGCTGGGATGACATAATGAGGATATCACTGATGACATGAAGATGCTGCATAAATCTGATTAAAGGTTTATCAAACTATGGAAATGTCAGCTGTACTTGGTAGAAGTTCTAGACAGTTTGTGACAGGCCTTTTTTTAAAAGATTATGTTTTTTTTTCTCCATAGATTTTTCACAAGTAAGTAGAAAACCTGTGTGAGAAACAGGTGCTGTTTGGTATGATGTGCACCAGGGAAGAAGATGTGAATTAACAAAAAACAAATTTCATTTCTAATTTAATTCATAATAATACCAACTATTATATTCTATTAATAATATAATAGAATAATAATATTCTTAATAATATATTAAGAATAATAACTATTCTTTTTGTGCTAATAGTTACTCATCTGAATGGCATTTGTGAACATCAGTATGATCCGCACAAGAACAATGAAATCTAAAAGCATACAAGAATAAATTAAGGTACTTTTACAAATGAGAACTCAGAAAATTGTTTTATTTCTTTTGTTTCTAGAGAATCTCTCTTTCCCGCTTTAACCTGTTGTTTTGGGAGCCTGGGGACACTTACTAGGAAGTTGGGAAGTTAAGCACCTCTGGTCGTCTGACTCAGGGTTATAGGTTTTGGCATGCCTGGTTCTGATGGTGCCAAACTAAAAATTGCACGGTTTAATCCAAATACGACATTTCCTATTAAATGTCGAAACGTGCATCTGTGCTCCTGCAAGAAAACCACTGGAATGGATTGCCCAGAGAGGTGGTGGAGCCATGGTTCTTGAAGGTGTTCAAGAAACAGCTGGATGTGACACTTAGTGCTCTGCTTTAGTTGACAAGGTGATGATCAGTCAAAGGTAGAACTGGATGACTAAAGAGGTCTTTTCCAACCTAAAGGAAATTAGGCTCTGATTCTGTGATTTTTTCCTTGGATCTGTGACAGAAAAAAGATCTGAGACCATGATATTTCAAGTGAAAGCCACCACACATCTTTCATCTTAAAGTAAGGATAATGGAATTGAAATTAAAGTGCTTAAATTTAAGTAGTAAACATGCAAAGAGATTCAAGTGAAACAAAACATAATATGTAGTGGGGACAATGGAATTATATATAAAATGATCACTTAATGGTTATCTAAGCATGACTAACTCAGTCCACATATAGCTCAATTAACATAACCATTTAATTTCAAACTTCTGTACAAATACTTATTAATTTGACATGATAGGAAGAAAATTGGCTTTTGAAAATTTTCAGATTTGTTCCTGGGAGGGAATACTGTCTTGGCTGTTGGCTATCATGACTGTGACTGTGGGATGCCCATAAAAATAAATACCATAGGAATCAGTATCCATATAAATCAGTGTCCAAACCCACATACAAAAAATTCATCCTCACTAGGAAACAGAGAAGCTGGAAAGCCTGGCTATGTTACCAGGAATTCCTGTGCAGGGAGATTTCTTGGAGTGAAAATCATCTCCAGCATTGTAAATATCTCTGAGACATTTAGGGGAGTGACTGAGCTTTTAAGTTTCAACTTCTTTTTGGAAGGAGGAGTGAGTGGTGAGTGAAAGGCCCATGATTGCACACAAAAGAAAAGTACTTTATAAATGACCAGAGGTCACTGCATGCTGTTTTGAATGTCTCCTATCCTTATGCAATTTTTAATGCCAGAAAAGTTCGTACTATATATTTCATTGCCTTTCATTTCATCAACATAATAAATATCTGTAGACAACTTTTACTGTCACTTGTCTATCTCCTCCCTCTAGAGAAAATTTAATAATGCCAACAACTACAGGAAAATAATGGCTAATTTTTCTTCTGTAAATACTGTTTTAGATATTCCTGTGAAAAAAAGGGCTCATTTTTTTGTATCTTATTCAGGGTAGAAGGTTTTCTCTTAGCATACTTTTTTTGTTTAGCCTGCCCTGATGAACTGTTCAAATGTTTTCACTTCAAAAAGTGATTGTTGTTGGTTAGTTGATGAGATCTCTTGCTAAGGGGAGTTCTGCTGGAGAAAATTCTCCAGGTCAATATTTTTCCTGGAGCTGTAGACTGAAAATTTTAAAAAATAATTTCAGGACAGTCATACCTAAATTTTCTCTAATATTAAATACAGACCAATGCTATTCTATAATATTATATACAAAACTTTATTTCATGAAAATTAGAAAATAAGTTTCTGATACTTCTTTGAGGGGAGCTTTTTGGAGAAAGGAAACAAAATCACATTGCAGCCAAGGACAAGTTCTGTTACTATTACTGGTAGGTACGTTATTTCTGAAATGTAGGGATAGGACTCACAGATGCATACAGTTCAGACAATAACACATATTTTTAGCCAATACAGAAAAACACAGCTTTCTTCTCTGGTAACCATGTAAGTCTCTTTAGCTTACAGTTTCCTTCATGATATCCAAGTGAAATAGCATCAGGGTGAAAGCTAAGATAAAAAGCCATCTGGATTCAGTCATTCATAAATCCAGTAAGCAGAAACAGCTTTGATAAAAAGAGCTAGGTTTCTACCGTCAATATTTTGTATTCTTCTACCATGAGCAAAGCTGAAGCTTATGAAATCTGTTGCTTTTAGTAATGCAGTCTGCATTCTCTAAAGGCTAAAGAGGAAAGAAAAAAGAAATCACGAATTATTTTGTTTGATATGTTCTTCTAAAAATACTTTTCCTGCCCTAAGATAGATTGGCAAGGAATAATACAAGACAAGGACTGTTTGTATTTCTTAGCTTTAATATCGTACTGGGTCTCCAGAAACAGTGGAGCATGTGGACATAGTTGAATATTTGCATGCAGTGCAGCACCAAAGACCAACCTCGCTCCCTCTCAGTCAGCAGAGATCTCTTCAATGTCACCAACAGGAAATTAATCAGATGCCATGTGCACTGCAATGAACGGCAAGTAAAAAGGACCATTAAAAAACTGTTGCTTCTTGCATTTATATTACCAGCTAGGTATAGTCTTACTTTGAGGTAAAAATAAAAATTAAAAAAAAAAATTTAAAAAGCTAAATGTATTAATAATATTAATAACCTCTAAGTAGGCTGAAGGTAAGTGCAGGGTATCCAGTTATACCACTTGCAAATGGAAGGCTTGAACTTCCCTTGTAGATGCTGGTATGGGTAAGATGGGTGGCCAGTGGGGTGGACTGGACATGCCTGAGCAGCTGGTCCCAAACAGAACTGACCAGCAACACAAAGTCCAGCTGCAGACAAGGCACTAGTGGGGTATCCTAGAGGTTGGTACTGAGGCCAGTATTATAACCTGTTCATTAACTATGTGGATGTTGGGACAGTGTGGACTCTCAGGCAGTTTGCAGATGTTACAAAACTGGAAAGAGAGATGACTGCTCCAGATGGATGTGCTGCCATTCAGAGGGACCTGGAAAAGTTGGAGAACTGTGTAGTCAGAAATTTTATGAAGTTCAACAAGAAAAACAATCTAGTCCCAAATCTGGGAGAAGTAACCCCAGGCATAGTACAGGCCCAGGGACAAACAGCTGGAAAACAGCTTGGAAATGTCCCTCTGGCCTTGCTGCCAACACTCATTGTTCTGTCCTCTTTTAGCCAGCTTAAACCTCTGAACTATAAGCTGATGTACTGATCCATCTGAAAAGAAATTTTACTTTTTAGAGTTAATTTTCATCTAGATATAGCTCCTTCCTTAGCCACACAAAACCCAGTACAAGGGAAATTACACTGACAGGCAAAAGGAATAAAGAGGGAACAGGTGGGATCAGAAACTTGTGTTGCATCTAAGTGACCACGTAATTATAGACTGAATGTGCGTACCATCTGTCAGAGAAAAATTTTGAACATCATCTGCAAAAAAGGTATTATTCTTTCACACAAATTATAATATCATGAATTTTCCACAGAATTCATGACAGTGCTTCTTAGTCAGATAGTTCCTCAGGGATAAGTTTTTCACTAAAGGTTGATTTGAAATAGCTTATAGTTTTTCTAAGACAGAATGTCCTGTGTCCTGGATTTATTTCAAGGCACATAAATAAAATGGGGCCATAATATTAAAATATATACATTTTCAGCTTGTCTTTTTTCCAGAGCCATCAAGTCAAAGTCCTAATCAGAGCATGCAACAGTGCTGGGTTTTCACTGAAGGTAAAATATTATCTGAATTTGTGCAAACTGAAACACAAATAAAAGATTATCCCAAGAGATGTGAGCATTCCAGTGAGGATGAAAAGAAGATACAGTGCATATAGTAAGAAGAAAGAGCCTGGTGTGGGTGTTCAGAAGGTTAAAATGCATTATAAAAATATGTTGGATCAAAAAATGCAGTATATGTATCCTAACTTAAGGAGCCAAAATCATATATTTAAGTTTAATTTAGTCATTGTGATTTTCTGTCCATCTCATGAAGACTCTACAGAGGGGAATAATCTCAATCCATGACGTTTGCCTAAAGAGTCAGAGAATTTATGCTCTGGAAGTACCTGTATCACTCCATGCCATGTAATGGTTTTTTAGCCCCTTGTTGCTGTCCGGTGTAGCCTCTGAAAGTAGCCTTGGCCCATGGAAGAATTAGGGACACGATCTTTCATAAGGTGTTCATTAGGTCTTTATTTCTGGGATCCAGCCAGCATGGCCGGTCACAAGTGCAGACTGACCCTCCTTCCCCGGGGAAACCCCCATCACTCCCTGGCCGGGCCACACAAAACATCCAATCACACACAGAACCTGAGAACGTGTGACCTGAGAGCAGGGGTTCCAGAAACCTCGTGCTCCGCCATGCGTCCCCCAGGCTCCCCTCCCACCCTGGGGGAGCGGGGGGG
>VYXC01005331.1:141394-157613 GCA_013397175.1 Platysteira castanea | reverse complement strand
GGAGGAGCTGCTGAAATCTGCCTTCTAACAGAGGGATGTTAATTTCATATGTTCCTCCAAATTTGTCTCAAATCAAGACAAAAACAAAAGGCAAATTTAGACAGTAGTACCACTTCCATTGTAGCTCCTGGAATATGGAAGAATTTTGTACTGCAGTTTCGAAGTTGATCTCAAAACTAAAAGAAAACCAAACTAGAGTCCATTGTTTTTAACAGGCAGCAGTTCTGAAAGCAATGATTAGAGTTTCCACTTAAATACGTTTACCTTCAGTAAGTTCTTTTGCGTTTTTATGCATCTCCCATGAGGAAATCAAATCTATGCCAAAAGGTTTTTCTGAAATCTAGACAGCAATCAACTCAAGCCTGTAAAAAGGCACTCCATGTCATCAAACGTGCAGTGAAGGTTTTAATACAATATTGAGTTCAGCAAGTAAATCAAGCCTTATCCAGTGCAATCCATAAAATTAGTCAGGCACCACCTACCCCATACAGTTTAGCAATCTTCATTGCAAAGGTTTTAAAAAATAAACGCTTTTGAGCTATTAAGTATGTGCTTATATTTTTGTATCAGTTTTACAGTTTATTTAGTATATTTTTAAACTCTTCATACAATCTCATTTCCTCAAACAACTAAATGAAGAAAACTGACTAAAGAAGTGAGGAAAGATAACCGTCCACCATGTAAAATTCCACTTTACCTTTCACGTCTCTTTAGGTTACTTATTAAAAGCAGCCTTTGAAGGGTTGCTGTGAAGTAGCCCTCTGGTTACTTCTGAAAATTGCTCAGTATGATTTATTATCTCTAGAAATATTGACAAAAATCTAGATTTGAAGATCAGATCCCAAGAAGATGGAGAAAATGTGTTTAAATAACAAAGGCAATGCCATTTTCATTAGCATGAACATTCCAAAAAGAGATATTCCTCCTCTTCCTTACAGTTCCCAGTGGCTGCTGCAGATTAACTCTGCATCCGGAGACAGCTTCTATTCTGTCCCATCTTCCTAGTTTCTACACTTCTTTCCAACGCTGTTACAAAAGTGTGCTGAGTGCCATTGGAATTGTGACTCTCCTGTCCGTGTGTAAATTTCATAGTAGATGGAGTTTCGAGCAGGTGGATGTTTGTTCATCACTCATCCAGTACGGCAGACGGAAGGACGGAGTGGAGGCAGTCAGTGCAGGGGAAGGAGAACTGTTGTGAGTGCTGGGGAAGTGAAGTACGTGTCTGTCCATCACAGCCATTAATAATGCTGGGCCACACTGTCCCCGTGCTGATGTTACCACTGTTTTTGCCACCTATTCATGGGAGATAATTATTCACTGGCTATTTGTTTTCACTATCAGCTGTAAATAAGTTATATAGCCAATAGAAAACAGCATCATGTAATCAAGTAATGATTAGTCCCCCAGGTAAAATTATAATTGTATGAAATTATCCTGCCATTACTTTTTAATAGGCTGCCTAATTAAGGCAATATATCTTTATATATTGAATCTTTGTTGAGTCACAAAATATTTGATATATTGAATCCTTTTTGAGTCACAAAATAGTATCTCTGTAAGAAAAATGTAGAGGTTGCTAAGGATCATGTTGAGGCTGGTAAAGCTGTTTCTGACAGCTCCCAAATGAGCTCTAATATGTTGTACAGCCTTTATTAAATTGGCATCATATGCCTTGAGATTCCTATTTGCTAATAATTTCTACATGCTTGCCTTTTTACAACAGTGGTTCTTAGTAGATAATGAAAGTAAGAAAGAGGTAATAGAACATATTGCAAGGCCTAGAGAAACTTAAACTTCTCTCAACAAAACCAACAGCAGTTGTGAGAGCACATGATGGAAAACAGGATATGGGGATCTGACTGGAAAATCACTTTGCAACTAGAAAGTTTCAGATGGATATTACTTTGTCAATGAACCAAGTGGTATAGACTTAGCTAAAAGTCAAGTGTTTACAACATGTTATGATAGAACTTTGATGCCAAAAACTCCCTTCTCCTAACGAAACAATTTGAAAAAATGGATTCCAGTACAAAAAACCCTCGGACTGCAGTCACACAGTTGTGTACCCAGCTGACCGACCATCATCTATGTACATTTATACATTACTTACCATTCCAGTGGTATTTCTGAAGAGATGTCACAAGCCTTATCCAATTATGAGAGGAAAAGAAAAAGTTATATTCTGTACCAAAAAGGTAAGGAATGAGAACTGTGAAATAAAATTGATCCAAATAAACTTAAGAATTGTGAAGTTAAGCTCAATAACTTTAGAACATACCTATAATTAGGTATGCAAAAGTCCTGTGTCATTATTGATCCACACTCTTCTTATTTATTTCTTGCATGTAATTTCTCTGCACTCCAGTAAGTAATATAATACAGCATCCGAAATGGGTGAGTTTTCCAGAGAGTATATTCCCCAGATGAACTTCTCCCTGAACGGAAGTTATACCAAAACCTGCTTCAGTATTTTCTAGAAATGGCTCTGTAGAGGCAGCATTTAACTTTGGAGCCAACATAGCAAAACAAAAAAAACAACAAAACCAATTAACCAACCAAAAAAAAATAGAAAAGGAAATTTAGATTGTCCTTGGGAACATAGTCCAATTTAGAAAATCACTGTTCATAGTCTGAATTGGGTATCACTTGTAGCATACCATAACCTTGGTTCTCTTGGTCAGTTTTGCAGATGACATCCCACACTATTAACCAAAGAAGTCCTTGCAAGTAAGTGAAATACTACAAATTGCAAAAAATAGATATCTCCTGCAGCTTTACACAATTTTCAAGTCAGTGTAGGTCTGGTCCAAGATGAGTTCAGATGTGTTTAACCTATCATAGGGTAAATAAAAACAGCAGGAAGAGTGTAAAAAAGTTGGTCCTTATATTAGATATATTACACAGCACAAATAGAGATCTGGATTGTAGCACCAGCACTGTAAGAGGTATTTGAAACCTGTGTGGCAGCCAGGCAGCGAGATTAAAACTGTAATCAGTCACACAGGAGAGGAAGGAAAAGAGAGCAGATATTTTCCTCTGTGTGTTTTCCTTGGTGATTCTCCTTTGGTGATAGGATTTTAAGGCTACTCTGTGAACTTTCCTTTTCTAGTTACTGAAGGCTACCAAAAAGCAATGGAAAGAATTTTTCTCTTGGCTTAAACAATGAATTACTTACTTTTAAGGTCTCTGTCCCGAATGAAAATTGAGCAGTGATCCTTCAAAGCCCATGACTCAATTCTTTTAGAGCTCTTTCACCTTGAAAAAGATTTAAAGGGAAAATAATTGAATCCAGTGATTAATTGATTTAAAATGAAGAACAAACAAACAAACAAACAAACAAACCAAGACATCAAGACTATATTTACTTAAAATCATCTGGCCAAATATATGTGCTTAATAATCAACGTCATCTGTTCAGGAATTGAGTTCTGACTGGGATTTCCGGTGTCTGTAGTGGGCAGCACTAACGCACCTGAAACTGATAGCCGACCTGCAAAATTTAAAAACCCAGCTATGGAGTAGTAGAAATATACTTATTTTGCATATGGGTTTTTAATGTTTATTGATATTATTGCTATAAGATTAGTACAAGTTTACAGTTTATAGGAAAGGAAAAGTTTTTACTGCAGATCCACCAAACTAAGCGGAGGCAGGGGAGGAGGAAGGAAGGAAGGGTGGGATGATTTGTAGCTGAAAAATATATCCTATTCTGATGGTTATCAAAGATATTGTATAAGGTATTCACCTAGGATAGGTAAGGATAGAGATTACAGCTACTCATTTGCTTAGAAGCATCTTGAAAAGGAACAAAATCTGTTATTTACTACACACATCAACAAAATCACGTCTATTTAGGAAAGCAGTAGGTACGTGCTTTACCGGGTGTCAGCATGAAAGAAGGAGGGTTTAACTGAAAGATGATCTCAGTCTAAGAGACTGCCTATTGGCTGAGGGCTGTCTGTTTTCCATATTTGAGATGTAAATAGGCATCTCTACATGCTCGTGGTGGCTGTAGATGCACAAGGTGCATCAATATCACTGAGAGCCTTACGTTATTTATTTCTGCTTTGGTTCCTTAAATTTTCTAATGCTTATTATGGGGAAAAAAATAGCAAAAGGTATCTACTCGTATTTCATATAAATTAGTATTTTCTTTCCACAGTATTTTTTATCCATTTGAATTCCACAGTATTCAAGCAGATTCAGAGACACCACAGGGAAAGCTGAATTTCTGCCCTTGCTGTCCATGGTCTGTACAGTAGCAGTGACATGAACACCACAAAACTCACTGAACCACTGGTCTTATAGGAATTGTGTCTTTTTTTACCATTTGTGAATTTTTGTGAATTTCTTCTCTTGAGAGCTGGGAGTTAAAAAAAAAAAAAAAGATGAATAAAACAGACTGTCAGTGTTCATCTAATGTAAACTTCTTTATTCCTGTTCTCTGGGCCTGAGTGTCAAAGCGTGGCAGGTGTCAGGGAAAGGAACATTTTACTTTGTTAAGTTTATATCTTGGACACTTCAAATGAAAGCTGGAACCACTGGGTTGTGTGAGAAGCAGCTGAAGCCCATTCAACTGCAGACCTGGTTAGAAATTTTCCAGAAAGCAACTTTGTGTCTGAAAACACTGATATTAATTTCTGCACGTTTTAGACAGAAGCAGGTCCCAGGCCCACCAGCAAAGTCTGAGGCTCTTGTCTCACACATGGTAAAGAACACCCAATTTCACTACATTACATGTCTCAATGCAGGAAAGTGCCAAAATACAGAAGACAGGTTTGTGTCCAGATGGAAATATCATCATTCCTTTTCCTCTGCTGATGTAATTTCTTTTTGTATTGCTAACTACTCACAGGATCAGGGACAAATCAGTTTTGGAATCCACATTATCTGTGGAAGGAAGGAAAAACAGACACAATATCAAAATTATACTGAGGTTGGGTTAAGAAGACACAAGTGTTAATGATAGCCAATTTAATACGGAAAGAAAATTGAGACCTTTTGGAGAATGTAACTATTTGTGTAAAAATACTCAAAAATTAAATTTTTAGCTGTTGTATAACATAGCTGCAGTAGTTCCATTAACATATTTTTAACTTGTTAGCCTATAAACCAAGACATCATTTTAAATTCATTGACCCATTAATTCCATACTTTTAGTTCTATTTTCCTTTAGGAGCTGATAATCATAATGTTGATGGGAGTGAATGTATAAGAAAAAAAATACTTTCAGTTTTTATTTATGTTTTTTTAAATATTATATTTTGATTTTTTAAATTATTAAATCAACTTTTTATCACCAAATAAATCATGCTTAAAGATTAAATTTCTTAAATCCACTGCAATTTGTTGAGCTGTAACTTAGGCCTTGCTGTCAGTTCTCTGAATTTTCTGCATAAAAGGAACTCAATGCCTGCTAAAGCAAAACATAGCATTATGCATCAGAAGGAAATGGCCTCTGGGAAAATATTATTCATATTTCACCATTTGTCCTACTATTAAACATCTCATTAAAAGTAAGGAAAATAAATCTCATCTTCCCATTTTCCTATCATACTACTCAGAAATGAAGCAGGCTGTATTCTGTTTTGTCTCAGAAAGGTCATTTCATTTTAAAGTTTTTTTTTTCTTAAGTGTTTGAAAATATTTTTTGAGTAATGAATCATTTCAGGTGAAAAATTAGAATAACATTCTCTTTTTAAATCACAGAATTTTGTTGGAATTTCAGATTGCATTCCGGTTGTCAGGTCCCTGAAGTACCGCAAAATTCAATAGTTTGGTTGAGGAACTTTATAGACTATAATTAAAATTACAGTTCATAACAGAAATAAAATGGACCTGCAGAAGAGATTCAAAAGCTCAGGTGACATTCTTTCAGTCTTTCTGTAGGACCTAATCTAACCACTAAGGAACACAGAGAGGTTTACACCCTCACATTTTGTTGGTATATGCAAGGAAAAGCCAAGATGTTTTACTGTCGAGTGAATGTATTTAAGTGGAGTAGATTTCTAGAAAAGTTTCACTGTGTGAGAAAGATAACTGCTCTTTTTTTATTCCAGGATAGCTCCTTAAAAACTCGGATGTCAGCAACACATCAAAGTGACAGGCTCCCACAAGACTGAGTGACCAAGAGGCAGAGGTTTGGCTCCCAGAGGCAAAGGGGCACTGAGCCTGCTCCTCCATCCCTCTATGCTCCACCAGAGACAGACCTGCTTGGCTGTTCCTCTATCTTTGCTCTTTTTATTTTCTACTTGTCTTCTGTTTATACTGCAAAAGCTAACTGCTAAAACCGAAAAAAAAAAAGCAGGTATTTTGCAATTTTTAATCAGGAAATTACTGTGGAAGAAGAAATAAAGCTGGAGTCCTTTGAGAGCATCTATTAAATAATTGGTTTCTTTTACTACCTTTCATAATTACAGAGGATGATGTACAGTAGACGTTCTTCTGGTCACTAAAAGCAGAAAATACAAGCAAAATCTAATACTNAGGACTTCAGCCACCACTTAATCAGACTGCTACCACCACCCTACCCAACAGGGTGTCAGGTCATATTCTGACTCTGTCACTGTTTCTGTACTGCTGCATTTATTTTTAATTTTCCTATTAAACTGTAGGTCTGATTTCAAGTCTGTCACTGGTTTGCTTTCAAACTAGCACACTGTGCTTGAGAAATCCTATGGAAAGAGGTCTAGACAGTCTCTTAGGGAAAAGAAAGACTCTGGAGAAAAAGTGCAAGGCTGGCCATTAAGGGAGGGCTTTTTAAAATCTATTGTATGTATGCATATATATTTCTAAACTTGGAAAGGAAAGATTATATATTCCTACCATATAATGACAGACTTTCTTAATTTTAAGTAATCATCAGGAAAGTAAGGTGGTATCCACTCTGAATATCTCAAGTTCAGGTAATTTGTACTTGAAGCCCAAAGAGTTATCTGAAGAAATAGTCAACTCACTGGTAGTTTTTAATTACCTTAAATTACTTGGCAGTTCCAAAGCCTGTACATCTACTAAAGTTACAGCAATGTTGATAAATGCCAGTGGGGTGATTTCAGAGTTACCACAGGCTATATCTGCTTTTTCATCAATCCACGGAGAGATGATAGGAAAATTGACAGGACTTTTCATTTTAGATACGGCTGTCCAACAAGCATTTTAATAATGCTCATAAACAGAATTTTAAAGAGCAGAGATATTATCAAAGAAAATTGCTTTCATTCTTTGATGAGATACAAAATTTTCAATAACAGTGCCTAATAAACATAGTCAAGAAGTGGCAGAATTTTGTATGCCACTAGTGTGGTGGTCTGTTTAAAAGAGTACACCATACAATCACCATAAAGCATAAATGAACGAACAACTGCCAGAGAGAGAAAATGTCAGTGGTACATCAGCTTCATATGAAGGCTTCTTACAGGTACTTCTGGGACTGACTTTGTCCTATGAATTGAATTCAACATCTGTATTAATGAAATTGAGGCAAACATGAAATCACAGACAATAAAGTACACAGTTAAGAAGGAATGCTTAGGGGATAAATGAGAAAGAGAAAATGACAACCATATTATAGGATCCAGTTACTTTCTTTATAGTTGACAAGTCATTCCCGCAAAATACACTTTAAAACTATCAATTAATATGAAAAAAATAATATAAGCCTTCCTGGTTTTTAGATCTGTTGGAGTGAAGATCACAAAGATGATCAGAGGGTTTGAGCATCTCCCCTATGAAGGCAGGCTTAGAGAGTTGGAGTTGTTCAGCCTGGAGAAGAGAAGGCTCCAGAGACACTTTAGAGCACATTCCAGTAGATAAAGGGAACCAACAAGAGCTGGAGAGAAACTGTTTCCAAGGGCATGTTTCCAAGGGCATGATAGGGCAATGGGGAATAGCTTTAAACTGAAAGAGAGTGGATTTAGATGGGCAGTTAGGAAGAAAGTCTTTATGGTAAGGGTGGTGAGGCACTGGAGCAGGTTGCCTGGGGAAGCTGGGGATGCCTCACCCCAGGAGTGTTCAAGGCCAGGCTGGGTGGGGCTCTGAACAATCTCGTCTAGTGAATGGCATCCCTGCCCATGGCAGAGGGGTTGAAACTAGATAATATTTAAGGTCCCTTCCTACTCTTTCTAAGACTGGGCTCTAGGTTAGGATTCTGTTTTAGTCAGCAAAATGTACTAAAATGATTCTATAGGATATATGTCTATATAGGGAAGCACAATATCTCTGCAATGCAACAGCACTTAGACCAACTTTAAAACACTCTATATATTCCATAATAGATATTGTATTTATATTTATTAAAGTAATATTTAGAAATACAGGCACCTATATATATGATTATTAAATAGATTACTCTTTTAGCTGTCATGCATAATTCATAAATCAGAAGAAACTACATAATGGTAAAAGAATTTCTAATATGGTGGACTGATGTATAAGAACAAGTGTTGTGTTGGAATTGAATCACGACGTTTAAATGAGAAGCAAAGCATTATTTCTTAACAGGGAGAAGCATTTTTCTACTGAATCAAAATATGAAAACAAGTACAATTTTTACACATCTTCAGATCAAGACCAAATGCCTTTAGAAAAGATTTACTTTAGTTAAATGGGAATTAATGGAGTTTGATACAGGCAAAATGCAACTTTCTGATACATGGGAGGTCAGACTAGATGATCTAATGGTTTTTGCAGTAACTCAAATGGAAAAAATAAAACCCATACGACACAGAGGTGATAAAATCTACTATATGTATGTGTGTATATATAAAATCTCAAAAGCAGCATACAGCTGACTATAACATAAACACACACTGAAAATGAAGCCAGTGTTCTCATAGACTTAACTAATAAGAAAACCAAGGCACAGCCTGAAGAAAAGACATGATATATTGCTTAATTACCTGCACATGTGCTGTCATAGTTTAGCTGTTTAGTATTGTTATAGCCTATTTAAAACAGTGCCAGGCAGAGTTTGAGAGGATTGTGTGACAAGCACTGCTCCCAAAAGGGCATTATGATGCAGCCAGAGTCTTTCCACAAAAAATTGTTTTGGTGGGGAGAAGTTAGCCATATACTTTCATTTGGCCTCTGAGTTTTTTAGCACCATAACCTAGCCTTATTTTTAATTTTATCTGAGACTCAGAGTTGAACGGGAAAAAGTGGTTGTTTACCAATGGTCCCATTAATTGCAGACTCCAGTGTCCACACCCAAGATAATGTCCCTTCCAGACGATCACATTACGCATTTTACATCTTCTAGGTAATTGACAAAGTTCAGTCAAATTAGACAAATCAGAGCTGCTGCTCTTACTTTTGGATCTGCTCTTACGAAAGATGGTAAATCACGAGCGCTGCTAAGGTGGCCAGAGCTAATTTTATAAACCAATATATCTTGATTTTTTCTTATATAGCCTGAATCTTGAATGAGGGAATACTCAGACCACAGAAATGCCCTACAGAATCTCAGGCTCTTTCAGGGGGCATCCCTAGAGGTCATTTCCATAGACATGCTGTTAAGGTGTCAGGGAGGAGTTTACAGAACAAAACTGAAATTTTTCATCTTCCTCCTCACTGTTATCCAGTAATCCTGAGTTTAGATTAGAGATGGATTTGAAGCTCTTGTCTGCCTGGGTGTGATGTCAGCCCACATGCCCCCCTTCCTCTGACACCACAACCCAGCTGTCAGTGGGATGAATTCTTGGTCCCATCTGTTGGAGCTGCACACCTGCGTGTGCAGTACATATCCTGCACATAAACTCACCCAAGAATGCACAAAACTCAGTAGTGTCTTGCAAAGGAAAGCTGAGCATGGAAAGGACTTGGCAAAAATCTTCAGGGCAATTGTTCTGGTCTTTCCTGGGAGAGAGTTAATTTTCTTTTCAGTAACTGGTACAGTTCTATGTTTTGGATTTAGTATGAGAATAATGCTGATAACACATTGATGTTTTAGTTATTTCTAAGTAGTGCTTACCCTAAGTAAGAACTTTTTCATTTTCCACGTTCTGCCAGTGAGAAGCTGCGCAAGAAGCCATGAGGGAGCACGAACAAGACAGAACTGGCAGAAGGGATATTCCACACCATAGAACATCAAGCTCAGAATGTAAAATGGGAGGAATTGGCTGGGAGGGGTGATCACTGCTCAAAGACAGGCTGGGCATTGCCAGTGTGTGGTGAGCAACTGGACTGTGCATCCATCCCTTGTTTCTTTTGTGTTTTATTCCTCTTCCTCCTTTTCATTACAATTATTATTTTTATTATTATAATTATTACCATTGTTATAGTTTATTTTGTTTCAATTATTAAACTATCCTTAACCCACAACATTTACTCTATTTTTCTGATTCTCCCCCTCAGGGAGGGGTTGGGGAGGGGAGTGACCAAGTGGCTGTGTGGTTCTCAGTTGCTGCCTGGGATTAAACCACAACAGCGATGTTTCCTGAGAGACGTGTGTGATGGCTCTCTCACTCTCACCTGAGCGCACTCACCATTGGGTAAAAAAGTGAAAATTGTGTCCTGTATTGTTTCACATTGAGTTACAGTTTTCTGGTTCCTTATAGAGCTCTTTGCAGTTTAGTTGGACTAATAACAATAGTTTTGCATAACAAAAGAGAACATAAAATTAATATCTATTTTTTAATGGCTAGCTGCCAATCCAGAATGATAATGAAAAAATCAAAAACATGGTACTTCTACGTTTTAGTGCGAGTTCATTTTTTCTGTATCTGTTAAGTAAATTGAGTGGAGCAGATAATAATTTAAACAATCTTGAAAACTCAAATAACAATTTGGAGTAGGATGAAATGTTTAAAAATTAAATTTTATAGATGGAGCTCTGGGAGAATGTAATATCTTATCAAGAAAATGTTAAAAATAAAGCACATGAATATATGTTGAAAAAATAATTCTTGGTTAAGAACCAGTTGCCGATGGAAACATTTATTCACTGAAGACATTACACATTCATTCATGGAGACACAGATGCTACTCAGACTGATGGGATGTACACTAGCCCTAAATTAATAAAAATAGATTTAAACATTACTTTTTCTGCCTTTTAAAAAATGTGTTGTTGAGTTTAAAATCATGACCCTAGCTGAGAGATTTGAAAAAACTAACTAAAAAATATTGCAGCTCTTCACTATGCTTCTTTTTGGATAGCATGGAGGTGAGTGATCAAACTGAGGCAGAGACAGCTGAAGTGGCAGATCTGTGACCACAGATTGACAAAAAAGACAGGGATTTTAACCTGTTCTTGCTGTGCAGCAAAGGGGGTGGTAGTCCTCAACTGCCCATAAGCAGTTGTGAAGATACTTAAGGCTGCTGACTAATTGCTCTTTTGCCTTATCGGGGAAGGAGAAGGGAGGAGAAGCTTCTCTTCTTTGGCCAAGGACCTGTGGTCCCAATTAATCCATGTCTAGACTTACATTCAGAACACCTCAACACAAAGCAAACCACTAAACAAAAATTAATTTAGTTAAGACCCAGGTTTAATACTCTCCCAATTATTTAGCCTCTGAAGACATCAGTGTATCTAATAATAATTTCCAGCCTAACAATGGGCATCAATGAAGAGCAGTGTTCATCCTTATGAGGACGCTTTGATTGCATCTTTGTTTTCTTTAAGTGAAACAAGAGCATTGAGTATCACTTATTCTGCTGGCACAACTGCAGTTAACTGAAACCCATTATAGAATTGCGAGTCATTATGCTTAACTTCATTCTGAAAATGGAGCATTTTGAATTGTATGTATAGAACAATTCTCATACATCTCAGGAATATAGGAAATCTATATACTTCATTATTTCAGACTTCTTTTTATTATATAGATCCATGTTTTTTCTTGTTAAAATAAAGTTTATACCACCTTTGGAATATCAGAGAGTGAAAAGGTAAAGAAAGCCCTTAAAGATAAATGCATCATTAAAACAAAACCAAACAGAATTCCATAGTCCCTTTGGTTGTGGAATGATGCCATGAGCTTGCTATAAGGGCTATTTCTTGGAAGACTGCAATATCCACAAGACTGTGGGTATAATATTACAGGATCTAGACACATACAGTAATCCCGTTTTTAATCAATATGTCTAAAAGAAAAAGGCAGTGGGAATACTGGTTTAGGTATTGACATCAAGGAGGGCTAACGTATTCACAATGCAGAAAAATGCAGTGTGCTTTCATACTATGGGGGACCCTTTTTCCCTGAGAGAAAAGAAAAATTTAATTATCCTGTAACTGGACAGTTGCACTTTGTCTCACTTGGCTTAATAGATAAGTGCAAGGAAAGTTATGCCTTCACTGTACTCAAGAAGTGAAAAACAATTTGAGGATACTGAAGAGGTATTCGCATCTGTTCGCGTAAGGTGTTTCTGAAGCTTGAAGCACAAGAAAATTTGGTAAATACGTATCCAAGCTGGTTTCACACAAACTAGCTTGCGTTCAGAAGCAGCACAGCCATGTGCATGTAGCCTGTTGTAACTTCTGAGCAAAGCACCCAGCTGCTCTCTGCTGCTCTCAGCCGCTTGCTTTACACATTGGTGTAATGTGCTACTGAACTCAGCCATGTGGGCCAGTAGTCGTGGAGGAGTCTGCTCAGTGTGCATCTGTGGTACCAACACAAGCTTTATTTCCTGAAAGATATCAAATGGAAAACCTGGCATGTGGAGGAAGGCTTGACTTTTGGGGAGTGCTGAATGAAAACTGTGATAGACTACTTTCTCTATGAATAAGAGAGATCATTGTCTTTACAATATAAAAGCCATTCCTGAATTAAGAATGAATACGCACAATATTCAGGAGTAAAACTAGGTTAAAAATTAGGACAATCTTTCTGATTATCGCATCAGTGGAAATCAGAAGCCCTCTCTCTGCAGTGATGGGTACCAGTAATTAGCAGCTTTCCTCTTCTGTCTTTTATTGGACTGCACAGAAGTGACTGCTCTGATGGAGGCTACTTCCCAGAGATTTTAGTATTTGCTGTTTTTGAGGCAGAATGAGAAACAAAAGGGAAAAAGAATTAATCTGATTTTTTTTTCTTCTTTATGAAAGTAGCTATAAATAGGATGCACTTATTTTTGTTATTTCTTTTCTGGGTAGGTGTAACCTTCCAATACCTGTCCGCCAGAAAAGGAGGAAAACCCCCTAGCCAGGTGTCAGACTCATCTGGGTGTTGGTGTGGGACAGTGGGTGCAAGAGCAGCTGGCAGGCAAACTCCTGTGTTTGAATCACAGAAGATTAACGTGGACATGGCATGTAATACAGATGTTGTTCCCACGTAACAGAATCACTTCAGTCCTTCTCTACACAAACTCCCCTCAGAACTTCCCAGCCATTTGTGTTTCGCACAGAAATCAGACTGCAACAAAACCTTAAAAATCTTGTTGCCTTTAAAATAGAGGTGCAAAAAGCCTCTGGAGTCTTAGGTGCATTGTATCTTCTTATAGGGACAGCATGAAATATCCAAAGCAGCTAGAAATGTAAGAAATTTCTTGGCATAAAAACACAACATGAAAAGAGCAATGAAATACCTTGGCTGAAATATTTTCTACTTTAGTTCTTTGTAGTATTATTTCTTAAAGTATTTAGAAATAACTACACTTAGATTGAGGTGGCTATCAGAGTAGCAGGTCTGTATGAACCAAAACTTCCCTGACTGCACGAACACGCAATATTGTTTTATTTTCACTAACTACTTCAGTCCTTCATGCTGTGAAAATAACTAACAGAATAGAACAGATTAAGTACAAAAATGCAAAAAGCCTGAGAAAATCACAGGAACAAGATTTGTAATAAAAGTCCGTTCTGCTAAATTCTGGACAGTCTACTGATATCTTAAATAGTGAGACAATGTTGGCCACAAGTTACAGTTTTGAGATATATATCAAACTACTGCAAAATACTGTACTTTAACAGCAGTTCAGTAGGAAGAGAAAAGATACACCTTCCTACTTCAGTAGGAAGAGAAAAGATACACCTGACAGGTTTGAGAGATTATCTTCTCTGAGCTGGTTCTTCCCAAGCTTGATTTTATAAAAGCAGAAGCTATGTCATGCAGTAAAGATGAGTGTGGTTTCGGACTGCAAGTATAACGTCTGGAGATGGAGAAGGAGAAAGAAACAAAAGCTCTCTCAGGAAACAACTGGGCCAGTGGGATGTAGGTGCTATGGCCTCCTAGTGAGCGTACTGTTGAGTGTATTTAACACAGATATAATAAAGGTAAGGTTTAGACTGTGCTTCAACGCATTCCTGGGTAAGGAACATTATACTTCACACAGACTCACTGCTGCCAAAGCATAAATTTTAGACTGCTGTTTTAAAAGGTTCTGCTTTTCATAAGCATGCTAGTGATTGTGTGCAGGATTTGGTTCTTCCAAGCGTATATAAATATTTACAGAAAAATATCTTTCTCTCACAAAAAAAAAGTTTAGATGATTTATTTTTCATATAAGTAGACTTATTTTAATCATATCTGGATATATTTGTAAAATCAGGAATTAAAAATACATCTGCTGAGACTCACTTTCTGAATTTCTTGGCAGTCATTCACTGTTAAAATATTTTCTTTACATGGAATTTACTAATGTTACTCTTTATAGCCTACCATTTCACTGACAGTTTTTTCCAGACAGGCTTCCTGCTAGCAGAAGAGGAAGACTAGGTAAAAGCTAACTGTAGAATATTCAATGACTATATTATTGTGGCTGTACTCAGCAACAGGATTAATGCAGAAAATTTGAATCAACTTCATTGTAGGAAGTTTAGGCAATTTAATAAAAACTAATTATTAATAACTCAGAACTTTTAGTTTCTCAAATATATCCACATTAACATATAAAATATCCCTCCCAAACTCTTTTATTTTACCTTCAATTTTATTCCGACAACAAAAGCAATTCCCCATTTGTTTCCACTTTGTGACTTGATAAGTGATTTCCGCTGTGATATTCTTTTTGGCTGCCTGTGATATGCTATTCCACATTCAATTCCTTTTGAGGAGACATTGATTTAATAATTAAAAATCACTATTTTTACTAAATTATGATAACGATTTATCTAGGAAACCTTATTGTTAATGTGTCTTTGAAGAGAGAAAAATGTCTTTTGCTAGATTCAGACTGAAGATTGAGATACTGCAGGTATGCATATAAATAAATAATTCTCACAGAGCAGTTTTTTCCGATTGGATATTTTAACTGTTGGATGCTAAGCAAGATAGGATACTGCTTTCTTCAGGTTTTTTTCAAAGATACATCCTGAACATACATAATTCCTACATAGTTGCATTTCATAACTGAGATGTACAACCATGTACCTTTTAAATATTTTGATCTCTAAAACTGATATATAAAAATATATTTACAAATGTAGATTTTTTTTTTAAAAAAAATCACATTGTGAGAGTATGATCTAAACTCAACAACGTGATTCTGTGTTTATCCCATGTTGTTTATAATAAGACACATAATGTTGTAAGTTAACGATTTCTGTAATCGATGAGAGATGGCGATTCAGCTGTTTACGTCTCTTCCTTACCATCTGGAAAATATTCTGCTTCATGGGATCATCCCTGAGCATCATTACTGTTTTAAATCTTAGGATATTCTCTCTCATTCCCTTCCTGTAGCAAATGAGGGATTCTGACCTTCAGTTTTGACTTCACTTGGGGCAACCAACAGGCTCAGGGCTCTGTGCTACGCAGGGCTCTGCAGAATGGGTGTCTCAGCAGGCTGTCTGGCCTGCTCTGACCTCAACAACCTTTCTCCTGTGTGCTTCCTGCAGATGACTCTTACCTTTAGCAAGAATGGGAAGATAATGAACATACTTTCTTCAAGATGGATTAGAATTCTCAGTAAGGTGGGATAGATTTGTGTCTAAGAACTGCTAGAATTCGGATAGCAGCTCAGCAATGGCAATTACAGGTTTCAACACTTGAAATGCAGCCAGGAGCTGAAGGCATACCTAACATTAAGCAACGTTCCTCGTTTTTATTCAGTGGGTTTTGTCTGAAAGAGTTATTGTTTCTGTCTGCTCATGCTAATGTTCTTCTTCATGTCTATCTCTATATCAGTACAGACTTGTTTTAAAACTGGGTGTACTGCTGCACTCTAACGCTGTTCTAAGAGTTGACTAGAAGGATTTTATCAATATTGCCAACCAGCGTCCCAAAGTTGTGAGTGAGATTACCAAATCTTTAAAACTGTGGAATTAAAACCACCTATTTTTTTT
>VYXC01005331.1:121710-141380 GCA_013397175.1 Platysteira castanea | reverse complement strand
TTTTTTTTTTTTTATTCTAGGGTCATAGGAAGTCTACAATTTTTCCAAAATCTGTAAAGTCACATGACTTAAGAAGCTGGGACCTCAGGGAAACTTTCCCCAGGCTTGGATATCACAGTGAGAGACAGAGACACTGATACCTCTGCGGTTCCACTACAGTTACTTTAATTACGTATTCTACTTCACCTGGTGTGAGAGCAAATTAACACTTTTGAATTTAAAAGCAAGTATTGGAAATTCTGTCTGTGCACACATCAAGTCAGCTTTTTCTGAGCATAAGACAAATGTTTATATCACAAGAAACAAGTGATAATATATCATGCTGGCTATCCAGTCTGAAGGAAGTCCTAATAAAAAGGTCAGAGTACATAAAAAGATCATAGTAATACAAATCAAAGCAGGCAAGGAGAGACCATACCAGATCTTTCTTTCAGAGAAGGCAGGGGAAAAGAGATAAGTAAAAATGCTGCATTTCAACTAAATTTTTAAGTTCAGGGTGATTACATTACACTTTTCTGTCAAGAATCAGAATATAGATGGATATACATAATTAATGAAAATAATAATTACTTGGAAGTGAGGTATTTTTCATCTATTGAAGACCTTAATATTCCTTTCACCAAAGCAGCAGAACATTACATACTATATGAAATGCTTTGAGAATTCTGACATCTGCAAATCTGATTACAGTTTATGTATAACATGATGAATTCAGACTTGTAGAACTGGTGTCATACATGAGAAAGTCATAAAAGAACTGTCCTATAGATTGATATGTTGAATTACATTGAGAATTTACTGATATAATGAATTACATTAAAATCTACAATTATAAACATCAAGACTTTTACTATATATGCACAAAAATATTTTCATGATATAACTTTGAAATCTACTATGAGACCCATGAAGCACACTGTCAGAAACATTGCCTTTCTTCCTGAATAAATTAAAAGTGAAATGACTAACATTTAATTTTATATCAATGCCTGTAATTGTAATAATGAACAATTCCAACACAAATATTTCTCTTTGTAGGTTTGACTTATTGATTAGCAGCAAGGGAGACTCTACACAGCTTGTGATCAGGCTATTTATACAGGCAGGTTCAGACAAATGAGATCCTTTGGCCACATTTTATAACAGGTACAGATGTAGGACAACACATGATCACACTGTCTAAGACAATTAATGAACACATTTTCACAGGGAGTTTAGAAGAATTGGTTTCCTTTACTGTATGGCTCTGGAGTGGTTGCCCACAGGACCACACAAATCATGATATAGATCATTTCCAAGCAAAATTCACCCTAAAATGAGGCTCTCGCTTAGATGTCTTAAGGAATGTTTTTCAGCCTTTGGAAAAACTGTTCTCATTATAAAATCAACATAATTCTAATTTTTTGTCATGCTTGATATATTGGATATATTTGTCAAACCTTCCATAAATATGAATTTTGATTTGCCAATTTTGTATAAAAGTGTTTCCCAAGCGGTAAAAAAAAAGAAAAAAAAAAGGCCTAGTATAGACTAATCAATATTTTAGTCTGTAGCTTTTGATTTTTTAATATGAGTGGTCCTGTCCTGAAAAATACCTGTGCTAATGGCATTGTGGATACCACATCATTATATCTCAAGAATTTCTGTATCAGACGGGCTTAGTTTAGAAACAAAATGGGGTGTTTATGTTTGGTTTATTTTTGGGTTTTTTTCTGTTGTTTGGGTTTTTTTCTGACTGCTTTCTCTGCATTCCCTAGAATCCAGCAAGATTTTTCAGGGTGGTTTTCATGTCACTTATCAGTACTTGTTACCAAAGTTGTGCAAAGCAAATGTGGTCCTAGCTACATCTGTGCAACACTAACTTCCAAATCAAGCTGTCTGTGGATGCCACCATGAGCCTACTTCCCTCAGCAGAATTGCGGAGCTGTATCCAGATGAAAGCTACTAAACAGGTCTGCTGATGACATACAAGATGGAACAAAATTTGCAGCTTCGTATTTCCTAGCTGTGCTGGCTCTGCAGGAGAGAAAGCTTATTTATATTACTGGCACAGGCAACTATTACAGAATGCACAGAGAAAGGAGATTTGCTGAATAAAACAGTGTTGTTTGGAAGGAGGAAGGGTTCAAAGCAGAGCTAGGCTTTATGGTCTTTTGTACTAATATTCTGTAATCACAACAGTTTTTCTCCTGACATGGTAGAACAGGGGCAGATGTCAACAAGAAAAATTGCTACAAATGACAACTTTGTAACCTTGGAGAGAGGCAATAAAATGTTATGATTTTCTCATCGGCTGCATCTACAGAAAAGAAGTATATAAGTCAGTTATAGATGACCTTGTTTTGGAGTGATCCCTACAGTCATGATACTCCAATTCTTATTTCAAAAGATACTTCAAAATCTTTTTCATGAGATTCTTAAGATTTTTCTGCTGTCATTTATTTGATCCTTTCTGCATTTTTGCTGTTGTTTGGTGCATTCCCTTGTAGAGATGGTAGCTTGCAATATGCCCATGAATTTTTGCCACTTGGGAAACTTTTGAGAATGTTTAGTACACTCAGAATAGCAAAAAACTAACTCAAACCAAAAACAACTGCCCCATCTTCTTATTTGATTAGAAAAAGGAAAAAAAAAAAACCACCAAAACTTGAAAACATTTTGCTTTAAAATTAATATGACCTTCCAATAAAGATTTGGGGTCAGTCCTTTTCTTCCTGAATCAGTCTCTTCCTTTTCAGCTAAAAACCTCACCCTGGACTCTTCTCCTTAATATTTATTCAACCTTTAAGTATATTCAACCCTCTGTTGTATATTTGAAAATGTATGGTATGCAGCTGTAATTAGGCCTAGGAAAAAAAAGTCAGCAAAAGAAGAGAGTGTTATTTGAAATTCCTAGATGAAAATAAACAGGGCCAAACCACTCACTTCAGCATCTAACTGCAGATGTTCCTATAGTGCCTAGACACTTACATGTGTAAAACTTAATTGAAGTTCACTATTTGCACTAACATTTTCAGATATAAAGTAATTTTTAATCAAACCACTATACTCAGAACCTATGTTTATATAAAATTTTCAAGCATGCTTCTACAAAGAAAAATTATTGCTTTGAGATCCTTCCCACGGAACAAAATATCTGATATTAAGCAAGTATTTACAAAAAAATCTATCCTAAACTTAGCACAAAAGCAATCCAAGGAATGGCTGAATCATCTCTGTTGATCACAAGTACATAAAATGTAATGAGCTAACCTGGCTTTATTTCACTCCCTGTTTGTTGACTAATTGGTCTATAATACAAACATGCATCTGTAGGCTGTTGCTTCATTATCTTGAGACTTTCCATTACTTCACTAATTTTTGAAAGATTTTTTTTATTAATACAAAGACATAGAGCAGCAAACAACTGCTTGGAAAGGAGTCCCATCCCTCACTGCAGCATACAGCTGCTGCTGCTTTTTTTGAGGGTAGCATGTTCAAGACCTCTCCACGTGAAAATGAGCAAAAGCCAATACCCTTGGTTCCTGAAGGCTTTCAGGACTACCACTCTTCTAGGCTATTTGAAAATAAAAGACATGATTTGCATACTTGCTTATAATATCTTCCATTGTCTTGCCAGAAAAGCAGGGGCTTTTTCTTCAGCTTCTTGAGAATCATTACAAAGTAGAATTATATTCTAGTCTTATTTTTGCTATACTGATGCACATTGTAATTGTTTTCCTGCAAAGCTCTCATATGCCTTTTTCCACCTTTCTCACCTTTTTCCATCCCCAAAAACTGCATGTATTCTGAAAGCATTCCACAGATAAATGCATGATATCTGATCCTGAGGTGCGTAGATGAAACTCAGGGATGTCTCACCCAAAAAGCCCCATGGCTGACCAGTCCAGACTGATGCCTACATCAGTTAATGAATCTCCTGTGTAGTTTTAGGAGCACTGTATGGCATGACGGAAGTGGAGTTTATCTGACTGTATCTATGCTGCACCTGAGACATTATTTCAACCTAGAAAACAAAACTCTTATTGTTCATTACTTTAATCAAAGGCCTAATTGATCCCTCTTCTGTGCAAGCCTGATGGATCCGGTAGAGGCAAGCATACCTGCAACCTATCCAGTAGCTGGTGCCATCCTCTCTACACTTCCTTAGCATAGTATAATCACCTAGTTTTTAAGCTTTAGCCAATGACGAGAGTAGAAACCACATGGGCTATGGTTGTGTTTAAGGTGCTTTCTGGATAATACAATTATAAATGGTTGCTTAAAAGCATCTTTATTTCTTGCTTCTCCTCACCTCTGCTGCTTTTGCTGTTATTCACACAGGTCACTATTTTTATTATGGACTTGTAAAGTACAGATTTTTATTTCATGAGTTTCCCAACCATTATCTTGGATTTTACATGATTAAATGTGGGACTAACATTGCCTTTACTGCATTAAAGTTAATAATCCATTCACTTAACCAGATACGACACATCCGAAGTTGAGCTAATTCTCTGTCTCATTAAGCAGTGTAGGGAATATCATAATCATCCCACAGTTGTCTTTCCTTTTAAAATTATACAATTGGAAAACCCATACTTATTCAGTGAATTTATACTCTAAAAATTTATCTAAGCTCAGTTATCTTTTACAGGTGTCTGCACGAAAATCCAGGAAGTAGTTTCTCAGTGGATTATCACGTTAAGGATGTTGGTCTCAATATATCTTGCAGGAGACTGATTTTTTAAAATTTGTTTGAGGATTATAACTTAAAAAAATTCTCTTCACTGTTTCACTCCTGCTTCTTTAAATAACAAGTAGAATGAATACTGCTGTTCTGCTAGCAGTCCCTCCATAGTACATGTGTATTTGTGTGTGTGTGTGAGTAAGTGTAAGGAGATAACTTGGAAGATTAAATTCTGTTAATTCATATTTATAACTATATTTTATGGCTGTTTAACACTTCATATTGGAAGTCTTTCAATGTAAAATTGGGCTTTTGACCAAACCAGTCTTCTTTTCTTAACAAAAATTATGTACATTCCATAGAAAACTGCTTTTGTTTTATTTCATTTTCCTTAAAGACCAGAGACCCGAAAACCAAATATTTTGATTTGGCTGTGTTCCTGTACAGGCACATAAAAGCCCAACTAGGGCTCTTTTTTTTTGTCTCTGTTAGGGGCTGGACTCCCAGTCAAAACACTAGTATAGTATGTTACAGCCAAAAGTCATCAGCAGGGGAGACTGTGGTATTTCATAAGAAGATACTGATCAAATGCAGATTTAGATTGATGAAAGTATGTTCCTTCTTCCCAGTAATAAGTCACATGGGCCATGAGCAGTACTTATGGTTTTAAACCAATCATGTTTTTTACCAAAAAGGAAATGAGAACAAGTTAATAAAAGCAAAAAAGCTAAACAATTTATAAAGTATTCTGAAAAAAAATATGTCTAGAATATAGGCAATTAAACCTATACTTAAAACCATATGTTTGTTCTAGAAACCACAATGACCAATAAAGTCTCAGCCATCCTGAGGTCTCCAAAGTTAAGTTCCATCATGCAAGCAGCTCTGAGAGGTGCTCATTCAATTTTATTGATAAAATGTGCCATGTGAAGAAGACTATGAGATACAGGCAAAATACAGACAGAAGAAAAATGTATTCGTTTGATTGTTCAATTTTTGTTTATCTACTCATCAAAATGCCTATCATAGAGAACACTGCATAAGTTAGAATGCAATTGAAAATAGCAGCCTGTATAACAAAGTGCATCTGCAGTGTATGAATCTTCTCTTAAAAATGGCCAATGTTTCCTGGTCAAAAGATGGACACAAAAGCAATGTGTGCAGCAGTGCAAAAGTCAAAGCGCTGAGCTACATTTGTTACATGAAATGTAATAAACCGTTCTCAAGTGTGTAACATTCTATAGCTCCCCACAAAGAATAAGTCTCCATGAAGTCAATATGGTTTTAACTGAGGAACTAAAGAAAAAGACTTAGCTATTAGGAGTCTTTCTTTTGGCTGGAAGTTATGTGGTAAGGTAATAAAATTAAAGCATCACTTCTAAGTGTTCCTAGAAGACTCTGTTATGCTCCTCTGCTGGCAAAAATCAATACCTACACATGCTCTGTTCTCATCTGTGCAGCTGAAGTGTAACCATCAACTTCTGATTGTAGCAGCTGGGAGGTGCAGGACTAAAGCTGTGCAAGGATGGCTGGTTAAAAATTTTCTCGTAAAGTGGTTTCCTTCAGCAAGAGTTGATTCATTAAAATTTTGGGGGGGTTTCCCCCTAGGGCATACAAAATTCTGTAAAATGTTTATTCAAGAATTTGTGGATACAGGATAAGAACCTTCAGAGAATGACCTTGAACACTTAACAGTCCAATGGCAAAAACCCTTTTTGTTGGATGTTAATTTTGATCAAAGTTTCTGAACTTTCTGTTAGCTTATGTGACAAAACCTTCCTCCCACCCCATCCTCCCCACTGCCAAGGGAGTACAGAGGAACATTGCAGGTGGGGTAACCCCAATATTCCCCTTGTTCTCCTGAGGCTTCACAGGAGCCACCACCCTGTCAAAATCTCATCCCCACAGCCCCAAAGACACGATGGCAGAGGGGACCCCAGTGTCCCAGTCAGAGATAGGAGACCCCACCCCAGTGAGTGCCTGAGGTACACGGTCAGTCCCGCTGCCAGTGGGACCTGCAGGCACCGTGTTACTGCAGCAGCCTTGCCCCTGTGGGCTTCCCGATTTGGCCGCTCCTAACAATTTCTGTCTCTGTCCAGCAACTTTATTCCAGTGGGTGCTCCAGTCACAGGGCTGCTGACTCTTCCTTGGAACAAAAATGTGTGCTTTTCCCACATTTGCAAGCTAATAAGCCTGTTTGCTCTAATGAGTACTTAGACCCCAAGGCTCAAACATTTGCCACTTAATTGTGATGTTTTCTTTGCCTTGTTGTCTCTATATAGAGCCTATTTTTGGCACACTGCTGGTTCTTGAGACCTGGCAATTAGATTGCAATTCCTGAAATATTAGACAGCCTTGATTCATTTTAATGGCTCCTACTTGAAGACAAATACATTTATTTTAAGTAATGCAAGTTATTCTTCCCTTATTTGGTGGAAGAGAACAATTTTTCATTTTACGTCTTCTTCAATACAAACCTTCAATGCCTTGAAATCTACTTTCATTCAATCAAGGTACAGAAGCTTATAAAAGCCAAGATTCATCCCACATACAGCTAATTGCTTAAGCATTATTGAAACCTTGTTGCTGTGGAAACTACTGCCTATATGGAAATTATTTTCAACTTGTGATCCAAGGAACCCCTGTATCTGTGGTCAGCTCTTGAAAGGTCTGGCAACTAAGAAAAATAGGTTTATTGTCTGAAGGTTTAAATTACAGGAACCATGATAATAAGTCCAAAAACTGATGGGTGAGGAACAAGAAAAGGTTTCACAGTCAATAGGGGAGGGTAGATAAAAAAGACAACTCAGCCCACCATCTGAATCACTGTCTGGAGGCATCTGTTACTTTCCATCAACGATTAGGGGAACTTTCATGAGCAGGCTTCTGATGCACATCTTAACTTAGCAGCTTGAGTTAGGTGGGCTGGATAATGTTCTGCACTTCATGGGGACTTTATGGTACTCCATAATTAACTCAGAAAAAAACCTGCAGTCTCTTAAAATACTTTCCACAACTAAAAAAAGGCTTTTCCCTTAATTTTTTGTCATATTCTGCAAGGGTAAACAAGAGACATGTATGATATATCTGAAATCTCCAAATATCTTGAATCTCCTACTTGCATTACAGGGAGGAGGTGAAGAAAGCTCATTCCAACTTTACTTTTCAGAATCAATTTGCTTTGGGGGATATTTCCATAAGACATTAGTGTAAAAATCACATTCATTCTTCACTGCAGTGGTCAGTAGCCTGGATTGTGATGCAGCCCAAGAGTAAGGAATGCAGGTAACACCAATACATAGCAGATGTTATTTCTGGCACTGAGAACAATTTTTATGATTTCTATCTGTCATTTTATGACACATTTACTACCCAAAATAGTTAATAACATGACTATAATAATATTTTTTTAATAGTTTTAATTTGTCTGATGTAAACAATACTTGGAGGCACATTACAATGAAACAAATGAAAAACATCACACTGTCCTAATGACTCTTAAGAAAAGTATGCCTGTAACAGGTTGTTTAAAACTGTGTCTTTCTTTTAAACAATTACCCAGATTAATGTACTGAGCAGTAAACAAGCCCTGAAAATCCTAAAATGAAAGCCAGCTACAGAAAATAGCAAATCAAAATAAGCTTCTTGAAACTTAAGCTCTTGCTTAAGAAAATACTATTTCTATAATGTATTATTTAGAAAGTATTATTTCCATCAACGGTTAGTCTCATAGGGATAGGTGTTTCACAAAGTAATTTTTATATTACAAGAGTTAGTAAAGCTGTTATGAGTTGTCTTCCATAAACCCAGTGCATGGGTCAAGTGTCTCATGCCTTTTGCATGCATTCATTTCCAGCATCCCCACCTGGCAACTTTATGTGAGTGAACATAAAATTCATTTGAGGTGTTTGGATTTGGGATCTCAAAATCATTAGTCCCTTTTGAAAACCTTGGCCTTGGATTTTTCATTAATGAATCAGCCTTTGGATATAAATGTATAAATACATTCCACTCCACAAAAGAAGCCAAATTTGCATGTTACAGATGTATGACTAGTCACAGCAACAAATTTGGAAGAAATTGCCTTCTTCATTGCAATGTGTATGACATCTGTCTCTACATTCATTTTCTTTGATGTGCTTCTTTTCACATTCTCTGCTAAACAGAATATTTTTGTATGCTTTTTTTTTCTTCTTGGAAAAGTTTACAGTCCCTTTCAATAAGACAGCTGAAGACAGTTTTTCTTTCTTGGCTGCAATAGGAAAGATCTCATTATCTTGTTTTATATAGGCTGCTACCTTTTTCATAAAAAGAAAGGAGAAAGGGTAATAAAAGATTTTTGTGAAATGAAGTTAGACATGTTGCTAGTTGACTCTTTGAATCCACTTTTTTAATATTTTATTTTATACCTGGTGTTACCATTTGAATTGCTAATTCTTGTATTTCTGCTCATCCCCTTGAATGTGTGCAGGTGCAAAGTTTTTCCAAATAATCCTTCACTGTGACAAGATGAAAGAAGGACCTTCACAGGAAGTAAATTCATCTAGCTGATTTTTTTTTCCGAGGCCTGTCTAAATCTGGATTTGACTTTACAGCATCACATGACACAAGCCAGTGGGGATGGACTACAAGCATGATTCAGCCCTTGTCAAGACTGTGAGCGAGGTAATACCACGTAAGCTGTACATCTGAAGAGCAGATGTGGCACTATCTAGACTCGCAAATTCAAAAGAGTTTTGTTTCTTCAGAGTCCATTTTTGGAGCTGTCAGGAAGACAGGATTTTCTCTATCTAAATAGCTTTTTTCGGAACATTATTAAACACAAGAAGTATTTGTAACCTTGGTTTTCAGACAGTTACCAAACTATTTTGGAAATAAAGGACAATAGTGAATTGTGTTTCAGCATAATGAAGTGTATGTTGCTACTGGGAAGAAACTTGAAATTGGTATAATTACAACCCTAACACATTTCTTTTCTGATTTTACTTTCTTTTCATTAGTGAGAGACTTCCTAAGAATTGTTTAAATATAGAAAAAAACCCCAAAAATGTAAGAGCTCTGAGTAGCCATAAAACTGGAATAATCTCCACTTTTTTGTCCATGTAAAGTATTATTCACATATCTGGCTAAACTGGAGGTAAGGACTTTTTAAACTAGAGATTAAAACATCTCTAAGAATCTCATCTGGTACAGGCAAAAGCTGAAGGAATACAAAGACCTCTTGAAATTCAGACACCGAAAGATATGTGCATAAATATGAGAGAATAAATATGTCATAATTTTCTTCTACTAGTTTTTTTTTTTTTTTTTTTTTTTTTTTTTAATGCTTGACAACTCTGTGTGGCATGTAATAACTAAATTTAGCAGAGTTTTACCACGAGAGGGCAGGAATGCTCATCAAACAGGATTGACACTAGTTGTTTCACCACTTCTCTGCCAGGAGGGTGACCCAATATACTTTCTCTCTGTTGGTATTTAGTATCTAAGCTTGGACCCGGAGCACTTAACAACATGACAAAATGCTTTGACCCCACAGGCTGACCTGCCATTAGTACGGCTGATTAATCCCCCTGGATGGTGGTGGGGCTCAGGGGCATGGCTGAACTGCAGCTGTGGATGTCTCAGAGCAAAACCAGAGCTCCTCACCCTGGGCTGGCAAAGGGAAACAGCTGTACCAAGGCATCCATCGGGCTTGCCAAGGCAGGCTGGCCAGTAGGTAGAGGTGAATCAGTGTCTGCCTTTCTTCCTTATAGTGTGCAACAGGAGCAAGAAGGAAGATCTTTAGAAAGCCTTTTTAATTATTATTCAATATTGGCAGCACTGGCTGGTTCATGAACAGTATTTAAGCTTTTCTGTAAGTGAAACTAATTTTGATTGGACCATAACAGTAGCCATATCTGAACAGCAGAAGACTGTACTGGACAGGATATTGTGTAGAAAATTTCCAGACTATTATTAAAGTGAAACAGATTTGTGTGGAAAGTCGTGGTTAACTCATAAACAATTTATAAACTGAAGCATTTAGCATAGCTTGATTAAAGGTTTAAATTCTTGTAACTGTTTGCCAACAAAATACAGTGTTTCACTGTTTCCAAAAACATGTTTTGGAAAAAAAAAATCTACTGTGGGGCCACTCAGAGCTGTAAGATTTTAATCAGCTAAAATCAAGCACAGTAACTTACATGGAAATATCCTTTATTTTCCTTATTTTGCTGTCATGTTAAGTAGTTTGCTTTTTCAAATGGCAATGTTTCTCACCACAAAGCAAATAGTTGTGGAGTTGTGACAGCGACTGGATAAAAAATATTCAACTGGAACAAATAGAAATAAATGAGAACGTAACCTTACTCTGGCCATAATATCTTTCCTCAAATTAAAAGAAAAAAGATTTATAGAAGTTATTTTCCATTAGTTATGGCAATTGAATTATGCTTCTACCAAGTTACCATACCCTCCTCCAGAAAAAGAGTGCTCAACAAAAGTATCAGTTGTTTAAAACTAAGGACTCTTTGGTACTTCTATCGCTGGGTTAAAGAGGGTTTCCCCAGCCTTAAAACAGAAAGGGGCATTGCCTTCCTATTGTGTGGCTTGGCTGTCTCCTATAAGAAGCTCTTGACTTATACTTAGAGGGTTGCATGCCTGCTAGGAGCTCTATATTCTCAGTGTCATTTTACAAATCTCTGCTTCCCAGAGGTTTTCAGAAGTCATGCTGCAACAGCATGTTACCAGGGTGAGTAGGCAGAGAAGTAGGAAACTCTAAAAGGTCTCCTCATTTGATGATTTGGGATTTATTTCTTTGGGTTTTTTAACAGCCCTAACAGTGTGTGGCTCTTTTCAAAGCCCTGGCAATATGCAAGAGTGTTTCAGCCCAGACTAAGCAACAGACAGGCACCTGGATTTCTGCTGAGAAAGGAAAGGGCGTACCTAGATAGCAAGCATTAATATGGAAATAGGCAAATGGCATAAGGCAAAAAAGCACCTATTTTGTGCAGTTTTAGGATTAACAGGGCAAGTCAGGACTTCTGCAGAAGTTATGCAATCCTTGTGCAGATGGACCATCTTATAACTTTTTCCAGTCAGATTCTGAAGCTATGAAGGATTTTCTTGAAGATGTCCAGTATTCATCTGCAGGAAAATACTACCTATGACCTTCCAGAAGAATGACACACAGGGTGTCTTGCCCAGTGCTTCATGAATGGAAAGCCTGTGTCATGCTTTGGTCAAAGAAGAGAAGATCTTACTTTCCTTTCCCTTCTATTGTATTTTCTGTAGCATAAGAATATAAGAGGTAGAGAGCCCAGGTCTGGGTGAATGTTATGGTTTTGCTCTTGCTGTTTTAGCTCTTACTAAGGATACATAGCAAAGTAATGGCAAAAGAAAATTTAGGTTACTGTTCTTTACTTTTTTATTTTGTTTCAAGGGGTACACTGCAAAAGGAAATGAAAATAGAATGATATTTGTTGTGGCATTTACTTTTCTATTACCTTTGGAACAATGACATTTTGGACAAATTTATGAGCTCTTCTTTGAACCTTTATTCACGTAATGAATCTACTCACCTGTACATCCTTTCTGGATGTAGAAATCACTCTTTGATTTGTCGCTCAGTGTCTTTCCCATTAAGTGTGATTCTAGGGAGATCAAGTAGGATTTCAGAGGATGAAAACTCTCCAGCAGACAATCACCAGGCAATACCTTATACAGGGAGCAGAGCCTACAAAAAACTGTCATGTCAGACAGGGCCACATATGATATATGTTATTAAAATTTTCACTTGCTATTAGAGAAACCAAGTATTTTAGACAGTTTTCTGTGACAGCAGACCCCACTCAAAATTACCCTCTACAGCAGCCTCACCCCTACCCTTTTGCTAATCTTGTAGTGTGCAAAAACACTCTGTGAGATTAAGAAATTTGATATTTTCTATGCAGAGTGCTGATCCTATAAGAGAAATTAGACTTCTTCCTAAAATCATAGCAATTTAACAGTAAAAATAAAGTACAGAAAGTGTCTGAAGAAATGTCTAAGTTGGCTCTTTTAGATGGTAGAAGTAGTTGCAGGCTTTTCCTCTCACCTGGGCTGGTGCAGTTTATGGGGATACTTATAAAGTGGTAGATTTAGGAAGGCTTTTAAATTCACAGGTGCAGGGATGTACATTAGCCATCTCTCAGCCCCCTATCAAAGCAAAGCCTGAGCAAGCACCTGTGTGTGGAAGTTGCAGCTCATGATCACGGTCCATTAAAAAGAGCCTGAGTTGAAACACCACTGAAGAAGATGCTGTTTAATCCTGCCCTCTGCTGTACAGGTGCTCAGGAGCGCTCAGAGCAGGTGAGGGAGTGCCTTGCCCAGAACAGCCAGCACAATGGCACTCCTCATTCAGCACGGTATCCAGCTTAGGCTCATTTACAGCATTTATTAACCTACAGCCTGAGAAACCTGTCAGTTTGTTTTGTTTTCCTTTTTGTTTTGTTTTTTACCTGAAAGTGTGGAACTGCAGTTTTGAAAGAATTACACTGTTCTAAAACTTGGATTTCTTATTGAATTTATTATTTAATAAACAAATGCATTTCTAAAAATATTAGTTCCTCACATCTATCTCCATTTGAAGCTTTCCAATCAAAATGTGTTTAGCAATACAGTAATGTCCTATATTATCTTGTAGTTTTTCAATAATTCGCTTGCTTTTCTGAATCAATGTTTAGTTAATGTGTTTCAGAGACTTATGATGCACCATGATTTTCAGATTTTTGTTCTTAAATAATTCAACTTTGTGCTTCTTTATTATGCTGATAGGAGTAATTTTTCTTTTTGCATTACAATGTACTTATCTGCTATTCTATCAGAATTATGAGATCTTTTAACAATTTACACTCATGGGTTTTTACGAGAATTTGATAATGTATCCAGAAATAAGCATTTGTGAAAATACAGGTACAAGGTGGATGTTCTCTATTTATTTCCTAGTATATTTAAAGGGAGAGATTTACAAGGTCTAGTTTTCTTTTGCAAAAATTGTGGAAATTTTCCCCTGTTATATCCTATACATTTTTCTGTCTGTGACTTCAGTGATTTTATTTTATTTTTTTATTCGTCAGTTTGCATGGAATTTACAGTCCTCTGCTCTCAACATCCCTTTTAAGAGTCAAACTTTCATTTTCTCCTTCTCTTTGGACACTGATACCAAGGCATGTTATGTGCTCATGAAAATTACAGATGGGAAAAGGAGCTGGTACAAGGGGGATGGTGGGAGTGCTCAGACAGAAGTGAGGTAAAGGAACAGAAGTGTGATACAAGCAGGCTCTTCAGCTCGGAAACTACAAGCTGTCAGACGTCATAAACCGTGCTGTGAGACTCCTTCATTTCTCTCTAGACAATGCACAGCCGTGCAAATAATTCTAGATATTCTGCATTGACCTTCCCACCTTTAATTATTTAAGGAACTTTTGCCAGTTTTCCTCATTTTGATACATTTGAAATTGCTTTTGTTGCAGCTCCTCTTCACTTAGCAATCTGCTCCTCAAATTCTTTCTGTTTTGCCCTACTATGACTTTAAATTTAAGTTGCCTTAAAAGGCTATTTTTTTGTTAATTATTTCTGAAAGATTTTTGTTTCCCTTTTCTGCTTGGCCATACTGGCTATTTTTCATGTATAAGATATATAAGAACTAAACCAACATTTTTAATGAACTGGAGACTTGAACCAGTCTCCTCCTTGCTCGCACTTTTATCAGTGGAATATTTCCATGAAAAGAAATATCATCACATCACTAGGCAACAAAAACTAAATTATAAAACCAGCAGAGGATTTACTACAAAAAATGGTTAATTAATCAAAGTTCACTAATCATTAATCAAAGTTCATTTTTGTTTGCTGATTCGTTCCTTCCTAGAAAGTCACAGCATCTTTAGAACATTTCTATCTACAAGACTCAATCTTTTCTTTGTTTCAGAACAAACTACAGAAAATCTGTCTAAAAGCCACAAAGTCATTTGAAGGATTTATAAAAGTTGTAAATAGCATTTTAGGAACACAAATAGTTTGGTGTAAAAAATTCTTTTATTATATTTAAGAAGATGTGTGTACATCCTTCAAGAAAATTTGTAGAGACTTTCAGGAGATACTATTTTTATATCCCATATAAAAATATTTAATGAGATCTGAGAACTGCCTTCTCTAGGTATCCCAGACTAACCAGTTTCTGAGAATGGAAACTGCACAAGTTGCTCTTTCTCCCCAGATGTTCAGTGGTTTTTTCTGATGGGGTTCTAGTTGGGACCACACACAGGATTGCAAAGAGGTCAGCATGAAGGAGATTGTACTATTTCCAGGATGGAAGTGCCAGACATTTAATACAGACATGTTGAAAATTTTGAACTCAGTTTTACAGATTAGCAATAAAAATATACCTTTTGTTTTCATAAAAACTCAAGCTCCTCTGTGCTTTATTGGAACCTATCCTTTTGCAACACCTGAGCCTTTCACAACTTTTAACATCTTCTCAATTTTAAAAGTAATAGATTTCAGCATATGTAATGTAAAATCCATGCCAAATGTCTGCAGAATGAGTCATGGCAACATTAAAGAGAATACATCCAGAAATGTGATCTTGAAACAATTCTCTTCAAATGATGTCTGTTCCTGAAAGAATAACCTCCATATACACCCTGTTTTTCCTACTGAGAACCTCACATCCACAGAGCTATGGATTCTGTCGTTTAGCCTTTTAAAAGTAGCTTGTATGGGAAGTCTACAGGTTAGACTGTTTAATCAAGGAATGAAATAAAGCTAGTTATGAGTGAAGTCTGAAGCTTTTTTTTCATTTGAACATGCAGTTTGGAAAAGATGAATATCCAAGCTTTTCTCAGCTTCTGATAGTATTCAGCTTCAGACCACATGAAATATTCAAGTGCTATTATCTCACTTAACAGATACTCGGGAGTGTAGATATTTGCAAATCCCTTTCCAAACAGGCAGTCACAGAAACACAGCTATCACAAGGCTTGGGTCAAGAAAGGTGATGATATTTTTAAGTGAGACTTGGAATTTAAGAACCTAAAACTGAGTTCTTGAAAGCTCCTGCTTAATCTTTGGAGGTGCCCAGACTCTATCAGCACCTCATTTCTCATTCCCGCATTTCCTCAGATGCCTGAATTTTAGGTCTGCAAAGCCTTAAGAGTAAATCACTGTTGACATGACTGACAACAGCTTGGCTTCTGTCTCAATTTAAGTCTCATCAACAGCAGCGAGCTTGGTTCCCCTGTTCATTTCCACTGTGTACCTCAACTTCAAAGGCATTCTCTCAGCAAACTTGCCAGCATGAAAGGGGGAATGCAGGAGAGAGGTTGGGCTTGTAGCTGAGTAGAACAAGAAGCTTTTAATGAGAACCTAAACCCTCTTTGGCTGTGGGCCTACACAGTTCACCATCAGGACTGCAGGATCTGTGATAATGCAAGAAGCTGAGTCCTACTTTCTTCCCCTTGGGCAAATTCTTTAATCACATAACTATGATTGCAGTTGCCTATAGACTTGTTTTTCTTTTGAGTGAAAGGCTGTAGAGAGCTGGGAAGAAATATTACATCGATTACTCAGTACTGAACTGGAAGAATGAATGAAAGAATCAGCAAAGAATAACAGAATTCATAGATAAAAAATACAGCAGAGAGGTTTATGTGGCAAGGAAAATTCAGATCAGACATTAAGAAAAACCTCATGGTAGAAACTATGGGGAGGAAGTGAAAGAGGCTGTGGAAGTCTCTGTCAGGTACTTCTGTGTTTTGTGAGACTGACAGGAATACTGCAGATTCTGAGTGGAATACCTAAGTTTAACTCCTGCACTCCTCTATCACCTGAGAAAAAAAAATAGGGATTTCTTCAGGTTGTGTGCTATGTTGAACATTTTGGAAATTTATGGATAAATATGACGTTTAGGATCTATGTATTAAATTTTTTTATTAATTTTCTCTTATAGACCTACAATAAAAAATCAAATTCAAAATTGGGCTACAAAGGTCAGGACCAACACACTAATTAAATTTATATATTGAATAAAAAATTGATTGATTGATTTCTCTAAAGGTATTTGAAAACAGGCATTCTAAAGAGTTTTAATGAAGCCAGAAAGTGTGTTTCTAAACAAATGTGGTACCACATGGCTGCAGGAGACTCCGACACCTTAATAGACACTTGAGCAAGGCTCATGTTACCATACTGACCTGACAAAAAAAAGACATTTAAATCCAAACATCAGACCCACTGCTCCATACACAGTCCTGCACAGTAACATGAGCTACTTGGAGGGGGAATTATTTGATGATGTACCTTTGGCTCACAAGCTATGCAAGCCTTTGGCATGGGAAGGAGGTTTTGCTGAGTGTTGAGGAAGAGCAAAGAGGATCAGAAGCTCAACAATGCAGAAAAAAGGCCTCCTGAGGAGACACATCTGGAGAACCAGTAGAAACCACAGCAGACTCCAAGGTTTTTTTAATGTCTCTCCATTACGGAGCCAAAAGATGCCCTGAGGTAAACCTGGAGTCAGGATAAGAACAAAATAAAATTAAAAAAAAAAAAAAAATACATTTACTCCAGAGAAGCTGCATCTACTCATCCAGTGACAGGCATACTCACCTCAGTGCCCACAATTTTTCGGGGACATACTCTGGCTTTGCTTTGCACCAGACACATCTGGAAAAGAGCAGCCTCATTTTGACCTGCCGTGCGCCCTGTGGCTGTGGCTCCTCGGGGTTCAGTGAGAGGACAGAAACCTCACCCTTCACTCTCGTTTCCACAGGCGTTGCAGGGAAGGAGGCTCTCCCTCGCCTCACTGGGCAGGAGGCGTGGTGCCCAGCCCACAGCCACTCCCCTTCATGCCCCCCACCCTTCAAGCACCAAGGTGGCAAACAGGGGGAGAGAACTGCCAGGTATTCCTCACTAGCACAGCAAAAAGTCACAGCAAAAGCTCCCTGGTTTCCTTTGGATGCCTACTGGAATATATCACACCTCTTCACACAGGCACACATACACATCTGCATAGTTTCAGAGAATCAATCGGTAAAAAGTACTTCAAAGATCACAATTACCTTTAATGATCTCTTCCTGCTCATGTAGAAACTGTAGAAAAATCTCATCCTGTGTACCCACATGTATAAAGCATTTAAATGGCTTAGACCCAGCCTGTGTGTAAAATGTGTGCTGCTGTTGCAATAGTGGTAAATTATCTGATGTTTTGTTTCCCACTGTTAAGATGCTGTAATGCTGGAGCTGTTATACTGATAAAATATTCTTCATCTCTAACAGCAAGTTCTTTCAAGTGCCTCTGCCCCTTTCTCCCCTGGTGAAATCCAGCTTTGCTCCATCTCCAGTGAATTTACTTGAGAACAGTTAACATTTCCAGTAATGTAAATCCCAAATAACATATTTTTCTCACAACCCCAAGCTAAGCACTGCCCAAAATCAGTTGGGGAAATGTATTTTTAGGACATTCAATATAAACGAAAATCAATTACACTAAAACATAACTGTGCCTAAGCTGTGTGCTGTAGACTCCTGTTGCTTGGCTAAGATGCAAAGCAAGCAGAGATGTGCCCACTCCTGACCAAAAGCTTTGCTAAGAAAAGCCCCAACACAGACATCACTGCCTCAGCAAAACTGCATTTTTACAGGGATAGCTGATTTATTGGGGGGATGGTGTGAATTCATAAATTCGAGATTTGCCTACAACATTGCATATAAACCAAAGATGCTTCCTCAGTAAACAAACTATGAACACTCTGCTGCTGAAATATTTCTAGGGAAAGCACGTGTTAGGAGGCTTGCTGTGCTCAGTCATACTGACCTACTTAGAGGAGAACAGCTCTGTAGTTCCTGTGTGCAGGTGCTAAAAGCTGTCACATCTATGCTTATGTACACCAAAGTCACGGAGGCGTGCATCTTCAAAAATACTTCAGAGCTCATCTCATTTTTTTGGGTGCCTCCATTTGAGTATCAACAGCATTTTCAAAATGATCAGCCAGCTGCCACTGAAGATGCCAGGTGCCAGTTGTTGGCTGGGGGTCAGTTTGTGTAGCCCCAAGTTAAGCAAGGCAACACTGTTCCTTGTTCTAAATTGCTGAGCCTGACACTGGATCTCATTTGCACCTCTTTCAGCAGCAGTGTGGGTTTAGCACACTCCTCCTCTCTTCTCACGCTTACACTAAGTCAGTTATTTCTGCCCTTGAATTGCTCCTTAAAATGTGTTGGCACATCTGCATGAGTACTGAACTGAACCTGGAAACCAGGACAAATGAAAATTAATCTTTTCAGCAATCTTCCCTTTTTCTTTCTTCCTTTCCTTTGCTTTCCTTTTCTTTTCTCTTTCATTTTTTCCCTTTTCCNNNNTTTTTTTTTTTTTTTTGCCCCTTCTTTCTTCCCCACTGTTTCCTTCCCTTCCTAAACTTACTCCCTTTCCTCCATTTACATCATTCCTTTCCCTTCTTCTGCTGGATCAATTTATCAATCTATTTTTCTCTATAAACAAAACATTTTTAATTTACCAAAGAACTGGTGTTAAGCTGTGATAAGAATGCTTAAGCCAGCTTAAGAAACAGTTGTGCAGAACCATTCCTATACTCAGCAAAGTGAAATCAGCCATATCTTGTGTATATTACAGTACTCATCTCCTGTAAATTCAAACCTCAACGCCAGGTTTTAGCAGCACTTATTCATTTGTCTGCAGTGACCTCTGCTGCGGTCATGAAAGGCTGATGCTTTTAAAAGCCTCACCCTAGAATACTTTTGAGATTCCTACTTTTAAGCACTTGTCATGATATAGANTATATATATATATTTATACACGCACATATATATACAGATATATTAGACAAAGGTAATTTGCACTTCCAAAGCATGTAATTGACATATTTAGTCAGTCTGTAACTCATCATTGGGCTTGTTCCTGAAATTGGTGATATTTTTTGCACTGGTTCTTCTGTCATGTCCACTTCACTTCTACAGAAGCTGGAAATTC
>VYXC01005331.1:0-121578 GCA_013397175.1 Platysteira castanea | reverse complement strand
ATTTTTAATTTACCAAAGAACTGGTGTTAAGCTGTGATAAGAATGCTTAAGCCAGTTTAAGAAACAGTTGTGCAGAACCATTCCTATACTCAGCAAAGTGAAATCAGCCATATCTTGTGTATATTACAGTACTCATCTCCTGTAAATTCAAACCTCAACGCCAGGTTTTAGCAGCACTTATTCATTTGTCTGCAGTGACCTCTGCTGCGGTCATGAAAGGCTGATGCTTTTAAAAGCCTCACCCTAGAATACTTTTGAGATTCCTACTTTTAAGCACTTGTCATGATATAGAATAACAACCTAGGCATGCCCACATGGCTCCAGGCTCCACCCCGTTATTGTTACTGCAGAAAAATAACCCTGTCCCTGGCTGAAACCAGAAGAGCATTATAGAAATTATTGAGCAAATTGTTCAAAAACATAGGCTTAATTCTTGTTACAAAGTTTTGAAGTGATTTTGTCCTTATATTATGTCCCTGTATCCGGTGACACTATTTGTTTTTCTGTGATGTGCATGTATAATCCATGTTTTCATAGTTTTAACACATTTTGATTTTCATGGTTGAAAAAGAAGTGGTAAAATCTGTCTTCCTTACATTTTATTCTACATCTGTATTGATATTTCTAGTAAATATATATATATATATATATATTTATACACGCACATATATATACAGATATATTAGACAAAGGTAATTTGCACTTCCAAAGCATGTAATTGACATATTTAGTCAGTCTGTAACTCATCACTGGGCTTGTTCCTGAAATTGGTGGTATTTTTTGCACTTGTTCTTCTGTCATGTCCACTTCACTTCTACAGAAGCTGGAAATTCACACTGCAGAAGCTTTACCAGCATGCAGTTCATCTCTGATTGTACTGCTCAGAGATTAAAAGTCCTTATACTTTTTGTTTAGACAAGAAAATTCATCTAATATCAAGTAGCATCACTACTGTCTGTTATTTTCCTTCTGAATATATATGGGCTTTCAAGTGTAGACAAAGACATGTATCGACTTCTCTTTCTGCTAAGCTAATCTAAACCTTGCTAGGGTCAAGATTTTAAGCACTGATTAATGCAACAGCATTCAGCATGAAGTGTGCACTTCTTCAGCAACTAGAGTGAGTTCAGAGGATTGCTTCAAATTTGTGATATAGATGGAGTTAAATATTTCCTTTTACCTTTTCATTTTGAACACCATTCCACTGGTTTACTTTGGCTGCACAAATAGCTACACTGAATAATAATTTTTAATTCAATTGAATAATTTTTAATGTTTTCCTTTCATAATGAAGGGAAATGCCACTGAATAGCTTTGTCAGGAGGAGCTGAATTGCAATACCTTGCCTTTCTGGAAGAAATGTATGCTGTTTCTCTGATTCTAGGTCAGGTTGTCACTGAAATAACTTATCTCAGCTATTCCTTTCTTTATTCACTTGTAACACAGAATATAGAAAAGACCTCACTGACTTAAATTTTGAGGCTTTCTACTTAATATTAAACCATACACTTAGAGTTACATGACTGCACATATCAGGACAAACCTCCCACACATCAGTATTTAATTCACCTTTGAGCACCTGGTTAAGTCTCAGCTAATAACAGAGCAGGACAACTGACAGCACCTGGATACTGATTTTATATAAATGACAGGTCCATGGTACAAATGTTGAACTTTCATCTGCGGTGTATGACAAGTCCTTTTCAAATGAAACAAAGACACCAGCTGGGTGATTCTTGCCACAGTAGAAAGCATCTTGGAGGAAAAATTAAAAAAGACTGGAAGTATATTCACAACTTTTATTATTGCTGTGGTTAATGAAATTTACATCTATTGATTTATGCCTTGGTAAATCACTCACTGGTCTTTCTAAAGATCAAACTTACCTAAGAAATACATCACTTGTGTAATCTGCATCCTGCAATTGTTTTCTGCTGCTCAGAGGACTAAGAAGTCCAGGCTAACATAGAAATGCTTCTGAGCTGGGATATATGTGTTTCACAAGAAGAGGAAATTTCCATTCTTACAACCATTCTTTACAGCTTCCTGAGACACTATTTAAAATGTGTTACAGCTTAATCTGATTTTTTGGGGCTGAAGCCCATATTAACAACTATGTTAATGCATTTTGACATTCACTACTTTTGAGAGACTTTTTACCAAGGCCTACAAGGACAAGACAAAGAATAATAATTTTCAACTGAAAGATGGTAGATTTAGATTGGATGTAAGGAAGAAATTTTTTATGATGAAGGTGACAAGGGACCAGAACAGGTTGCCCAGAGAGGCCATGGGTGCTCCATCCCTGGGCACGTTCAAGGCCTGGTTGGATGGGACTTTGAGCAACCTCGTTGAGTGGAAGGTGTCCTTGCCCATGGCAGGTGGGTGAAACTTGATAATTTTTACAGTCCCTTCAAACCCAACCCATTCAATGATTCTATAATTCTATTTCACAAGGTGTAGTTTGATATAGAAAAAAAGGTTTAGCACAATATGTGTAATTGCCTGGGATTAATTTTTTTCATTCATATCAGTAACAATGATTAAACAGATAACTTACAGACACTTTTGTTTGCTAAAAAAATCCCAAACAACTTGATAGTTTGGCAAAATCCATTAGTCAAAGAGATTGGTTTTGGTCTGTATGCTTAACTGCACGTTTTTTCTCCTTCTTTCTTTTAGTTTGCTCTGACTTCTATTTTTGTGTTTTACTTTGAGTGTTAGATTTGAGCAGTGGTGAAAATTAGGCAGCAGTGTTTATGTTCCCCAGTGTTTATGTTTGAATTTATGCTCCATGACAATTTGTGTTTATATAATTCAAAATCATCAGTCATTTCACAAATAAATTTTGGTTTAGATTAACTCAGAACTTTGAGCAAGGCACATACAGCAGTTTTCAAATCCTGTTGATACTTCAGATTTATAATTAAAAAGCCAAATAAGTTTAAAATTTTATTTAAATCTTTGCTTTATTTTATGGAAATAAATATTTTTTAGAACCTATAAGCTTAGTCTTAAACAAAGACATTTCATGATCCTAGCAATATGAAAAGCAGTCTCCAAAACATTTATACCCAGAAGGATATCCTGAAGGCTTATATTTTATCTGCATCTGGAAAAGAGTAAGCTAAGTTCAGTCCAGGTTAAGACATTGCTCTTGTTTGCCCAGATGCAACCTATCTGGTGTCAAAGTTCCATAAATGAGAGCAGATTTTGGTCAGTGCTTTGTGATGTCCTTTGTGGCTGGAATTTTTTTATTCAGACACGTTTACAGGGATTGGAGAAACAGCATGGAATGCTTGACTTCAACCAAAATGTGACATAAAAATTCTAACTTTAATTAGATCTTTATTAGATTTATAAAATCAATAGTGTAACTCATTTTGACTCAAAAAACTGACTAGTATTAGTCAATTAGTAGCCTATTAGTCAAATAGTCTATTAGGCAATTAGTCAACTAGTATTAGTACAGCTGAGTGAGACTCTCTTTGCAAAATTATCTATTTGTCAGGCAAAAGAAAAAAAAGAAAGGTTTTGAGGGACTAGAAAATATACTGAATTGGTGGAAAATAGTGATTTTTTTTCAGTCAATATGAAAAATTATTAAAAGTTTCAAAGCAACAGTTTAATTTTGAAATAATTCTTCAGCACTGTAGAAATATCTTGGTTTGGGCAAGATATTTGATGAGAATGAAGGAAATAGATTCACAGCACTGCTGGTGGTCCTATGCCACAGAGTGCAGAAGTTAGAATAACCACCTAGGAGGTGGGAGACCAACACTCAGATCCATCTGAAACAGAGGTCGAATCCAGAGCATGGGTTTAAAAGAATATTTGTTATCTCCCCTGTGTATTTTAAATAGCTAGCAAATGCAGTACTTGATACAGAGTAGGAGAACATCAACAAAAAGCAAAGGAGCTCAGAATGCCAGCACTCGGAATACTGGTTGGGGCACTGGCTTGGGAATTTGGTTTTTAAATTTCATATTAACTGTAAAGACAGAACTGCCACATACCAGATGCGTATTCCAACCAGTCCTTTTGTCACAAGTGTTAGTTACCAGGGAGGGAAAAAAGGCTACCAGGGCTTGGTCTTCCATCACCACCCCACTTTCCATCTGTGCACAGCTCCTGCACAGTTGCCAATCACACACCTCTCAGTGGTATATGGTGCCCTAGCTTCTCACTCACTCCTCTACCACTGAAAAGTACAGAAATTGCAAAAGGGAACAGGAGTATAGGTGTGTCAGGGTGTATCCCCACTCTTCTGGTTTTGACATGAGATATCTGTATCATGCATCTTGGCATAAGGATGTGGCACCAACAGGTAATTCAGTTCAGGGCCACCACCCATGCAGAAAGGAAGGAAAGAAGCTTCTCTTCTGCATGTCTTCATGTTTGTTTTCACGGAATCACTGAATGGTTTGGGTTGGAACTGATGTTAAAGACCATCTTCCCTCTTCTCCCCTCCCTTCCCTTCTAGATTGCCCTGCATTGTACTTTCAACTTTTGTTTTAATTTGAGATTATAATACTGTGGACTCATAAAATATTGATAAAGAAAGCTTTGTTCTTTACTTGGTGCATTCCTAGAACAAAGGTATTTCACTTATATGCACGCTCTCATGTGCACGTTACATAAACATGGCCCATCAGAGACTGGAAAGGGGCAGGCTGAGAAGGGAAGAAGGACAGCTGAAATATTTTAATTCTATGAAAACATTAAATAACCTCATACTGGCACGTTAACTTCTTTGCTGTAGCATGGTGTAGAGGAAAGGAGAGGGAAATATTCAGAAGGTTCCCATTGCCTGTGCATAGTTTATAAATAGGTGTGCTATAGGAATACATGTAAAAAAGAAAAGCTCTAAGCCCTCAACTCAGACTTACAAGGGTTGTAATGTAGTACCACAAGGATCCTATGTCTTTTCCAAAGCCATGTTTGTCAGACTGATGTCTCTATTCCCTCAGACAGCACATGTGCTCACTGGGTGTCCTAGTTATCACCTTAAGGATATATGTAATCCTTCCTCAGCATCTAAGCAGAAAGGGACTTCATTTTCAGTAGAACGAAACTGCATTCTTTCCAGACAAGTCACCAAATGACTTCATGCATGTATCTGATTCATCTGACTCAGCCTAGACAGTTATGTCTCTATTCATTGCTCCATTCTCTTCTACAGTCAAAGGAGGGAAACTGATATCGGTTGGAAATCAGATCAGACTTCTGGTGTGGGCTCTTCAGTCCCAGATCCTTAAGTCAATTTAGCTTTCAGAATTTTTAACTTTATTAAAAATACCACTCAGACCAATTTAAGATTACCAGTTGAAGGCTGTTATTGTAACCAAACCATCCGATTAAAACCAAGATCCTTGGAGCAGTGTATTTGTACAATGTTAGTATATGGCCACTTAAATTGGTACATTTTTGGTGTGTAGATTCTCCTTGAAGCTCGCCATCTGTTAGGTTGTAAAGCTATTTTCTCTTCAAGCAAATTAGACACTTGAGAGGCTTTACACTATAAAAAGAACTATTTTTTCCCATAAAAGTCATGTCTTCCTAATAGTGATAAAAACCAAATAGGGGTATATTTATCACCAAGGGCTAACGGCTGGAAAAAAGCCATCCTTTCTAGTAGTATGCTTTTGGTATATTCTAAATTTTTAACTCTCACTCTTTGTTATAATTTCTCTCAAGGCAAAGCAACTGAAACATCTCTGTACAGGCCTTTGTCAAAGATCCCACTGGATCTTTGCTTTCCTCTTTGCTGCTCCTCTTGTGGCTTTACTCATATATCTGATGCTTCTTTTCCAAGTACTTACAAACTACCAATACGAGTTTGGATTGTGAATTATCTCACCTCTTGATAAGTATCTCTGTTTTGGGTGGAGGCTGTTCTTGTTTCAGTCACCTGATTCCATAAAGGAATGAATGTATGCCTTCTATAAACAGAGAGCTGATGGTTATGCTCAAGAACTCCAGTGGATCTTCAAACTGTAAGAAAACAAATATATCTGTCTAATAATGGGCAAACATTTTTAGTAGAAAGCATGTAAATACTCTTGCCTTTACTTCTTTAGCATGTTTAATATTATAGAAATTCAGGTATTTAAGTAACAGTTCCAGCAAGTCTCCTGTGATAACTATAAGGTTGAATTCTGGCTACATAGAGAATCCAGTTAACAGAAAATGAGTATGGTCTGTTGGTGATGAAGGCTTCCTGAATATTGGGCTGCATTAACAAACTCATAGCCAGCAGACTGAGGGAAGCAATTACTTTTCTCTACCCAGCATTCATCATGCCACAACTGTAATATTGTTCCCTCTCTGTACAACAGAGAGCAACAACCTGGAGAGAACCCTCACAGGGGCACCAAAATGATGGAGCAGGGGAAATGCATGTCATGTCAGGAAAGGATGAGAATGCTGGGTTTGTTCAGCTCGGAAAAAAGGCTAATGGAGGATCCAGTTTTAGTCTTCAGCAATGAAAAAGGGGCTATGGAGACAATGAAGGTGAATTTTTAGTAGAAGTATACAGTGAAAGACAGGATACAGTGGTCACAAGCTGCAGCAAGGGAAGGTAAGGCTAACTGCAAACAAAGAACACTGACTGCGAGGGTAGACAAGCACAGGGATGGGTGCCCAGAGAAGCAGTAGAACACCCAGTCTTGGAAACACCTTGGGAACAAATATCCCTTTGGTCAGTTCGGGTCACCTGTCCCACCTATGCTCCCTCCCAGTTTCCATTGTGTACCTCCTCACTGGCAGGGCATGAGACGAGAAAAAAGTTCTTAGGATAATGAGGATAAACACAACTTAGCAAAAAATCAAAACTATAATGTGTTACCAACACCATCCTCCTTCCAAATCCAAAAGCACAACACTGTACCAGCTACTGAGAATAAATTAATTCTACTGTAGCTGAAACGAGGACAGCATGTCCCACAGATAGCAATCTATCTGCTTAGCCATGTCTTAATCTCTACTGACAGAAATAAAACTATTACTGTTTTATCACTGCATAAATAAGCTTTTCATCAAAGAATAAGAACAATCCTTCTCATCAAAACAGCATGAGGATCCAATATGCATCCTCAAAATTTGAGATCAACAGATTATGAAGATTTCCAAGGCAATTTATACTAAAGAAGTTCCATTTTCACTTCATGGGAGTATGGACAGATTTTTTTTCTTCTCAGTCTTCTGGCAAGAAGTTTACACTTAGTCTTTCACTGAACATTTACCTTTCTTCCTTTGATATCTGTTTTGCTTTTATTTTCGATGAAGCATGTTATTTTACTTTTAATCGGTGTATCAAAAAACATGCAAGGTTAGTGACATATTCAATTACTGTGGCTGAAATTATTATTATTTAATACATTATAAAGAGGTTCAGGAATCTTTTATTTCCTTTTAATTATCTGTGATCCTCCTGTTCCTTTATCAACTTGAATCAGTTTTATCAGTTTCACACTAGAAATGGACAAAGCAGCAGTATATCTTAGAGATTAATGTAATTATTAAAAATAAGTGATGTTAACATTTTTACCTGGTAAACCACAGTGAACCTTACTGAAGCTCTATCCTAACTAATAATTAAAACAATATTTTGATAAATTTCAAAACCTCCAGATATTTAGGAGTGGTTATAGATCTGAAAAGCCTAGGATTCTGAAAATGCAATGATTATTTTACCTCTGTAAGGGGTAAATATTTGATGTATATATTATTTCAATCATCATTTTCCTTTGATTCTTTCTTATTTAGTGTTTCCCCAGATTATGTCAGCTACACACATATTTACTGCCTTTTAAAGCATGACTTACTATAAATCATCCTTTCTTTCATATATATAAAAATTTTCATTCTCCAGAAATCCCAGAGTAGGTGCTCCTGGGCAGTGATGCCTACAGCAGCCTTTCCAAGAGTAGTAGGACTGTGGTGGCTGTGAACTACACTGCAGCCAGGATCAGTCAGCTACAACAGAGCAGTCACTGAGCACCTCAAGGAGCAGATGACCTGACGTTGCAGGCTTTATCACCAAAGAACTTTGAGATTAGTGGTAAAAGCTGCACATCTTTTGTAAAGCTCATGAGATTTTAAAAACCATTGTGAAAATGAGAGGCTTTTAAAAAGCGTGGTGAAAATTTTTAAACTCAGTAAACTGTCCTGGGTATAATCCAGAAATCCAACCTGAGAGACTGCTGTTTGTTTATTAATGTATAGTGCTTCCTAATAGATGATTGATTGATTTAAAAATTAAATAAAACATATCGTAAAACTTCAGTTGATTCACCTCTTTGGAGAGTTAAATTTCACATAGTTCCTCTGCTCTCTCTGTAACAGGGGCAATGAAAGAAGGACTTGCTGCTTCAATTGGAGTTACTCAGAGACAAAGATCTGGGAAAAGAAAGAAATCAAAGTCAACAGGGAGCCTTCCACAGGATCCTGATATCCTGCCCTACCTGAAGACCATGAATGTCAAAAAATGGATTTTGGCTAGATACTGTTTAAATACTAAAGCAGGCAGAGAGAAATATTTGTATTTCTGAGGCTAAAACTTTCTTGTGCTTTGCAATTTGTAAACACCATAATTTCTGCTAATTACAACTTTTTTTTTCCTAGATCATCCACACTTCATTATGTCTCCTACATGCTGTTTTTTGGCAGCTAGATACTTACTAAGATTACAGGATATGAGAAACCAGGGTTGTTTTCCTCCTGGCTTTAATGAATGAACTTTTCTAGGACACAGGTGCTTTCTTTAAAAACTTCTAAACCTTTCTCTGGGGAGACAAGGTACTGTTCACGTTGTGGAGTTTGGGTTTAGAAATAAATAATTGCCGAATGTGTTCTTATAAATAGATATTTTTACTATCTGGAAAGTCACGATAATGAGGGGGAAATATTAAGTAGAACTAAGGCGTGGTTAAAGCATGCACCCAGATATCCAAAGGAATAAAGCCTTTCCCTTTTCTGACAGAAAAGTGATGTTAAAATACTGCTCACAGTAAATGTTTGTTATATTCTCTTTGAAGTCACTCCTTCAGTCCGAGGTGTATTTCTCTACCTCAAAACTAGAACCGTACTGTGGTTGCATCTGTCAAACTTTTGTATATCATTGCCACTGTCATTTTGCAGTACATATAGAATAGGTTTGCAAAGTCTCTGAGACACAAATCAGCTTTTGTTATCTTTCTGTCTTTCATGTAAATTAATTACCTGTGATAATCACAGATTTTATTTTTGAAACAGCTGGTTTTACACTTCTAATTGCAGAAGCAAAAACTGAAATGTTTACTAATACAGCCCTATAACTCGTAATTATGTAAATTTTATGGGTTTGAAATTATCATCCACCTGCAGCATGCCCAGTCGTCAGTGGAGGTAGGTTGCTTTTAAACATTAAAAAAAAAATCTATATACATTATTCATGCTTTGGAGATTTGTCTTCTGGCTTCAAAGGCTGCAAAACCCAGCATGGGAGAAAATAATGCATCAGCAGTGAGAAATAAAAAAGCTCTGCAATTTGCTATCTCTGTAAAGACAGCAAATATTCAAGAAGAATATCTTGCACTGATCTTCTCCAATTGCATCAGGACTTCCTCAAGAAGAGTCTTTATCTACTATTATTATTATTGTTGCTGTTGTTGTTAGTAGGATTACTATTATTGTTTTCTTTGCCCTTTGTTTTCGCATCCTTTAGTAGAGGAGCTTCCAACACTATTGTATCAAACATATGGCAGAATAGATTCCCTATAGCAAAATTGTAAACATCAGAGATTAAAAGTCCAATATGATCAGTGATGTCTGCTAATGCACAGATAAGACTCAAGGATTTTTTTCTGTGCTATTCTGATCCATTTTATACAATTTAGTTTTAAATTGTTATCCAGAATGGACGCCAAATATTAGACTTTTCTAAGTAAAATATGTTCCTTGAGAAGTTCTAGTAAAGATTTTTTTTTCCTGACTTCTTTCTTCTAAACTTACCATAAATATTTAATTTCTTTACTTCAAATATTTTAATTAAGAAACACATCTTTTTGAACTGGAAATAAGAACTTTTAGCTCTAAAGTATATCAGTATTGTTAAACAAGAGAGTTTTGAAATTTCCTTTCCAGGGAACATGTGTATGCATTTAAACTAATTTAAATACATTTGCATAGCATTTCATCGATAGACAAGCAAAACCACAGACAATCTAAACACATTTCTGTATTACTTTAAAATGTGTTTCAATACATTTAATGGGTAAACTGGGAAAAAATTTAAAAGTCAGTCCAGTGTGTTTGCAATAATAAAGACTGAACTGTAAAAGGAATTAAGATTTCATTGTACAGCAGGCATACAGAAATGAGAGCAGAATAGTATCAAAACAACAGAGTAGCATATTTTAAAAACACATAATAAAAAAACTTTTAACAGATCCAGCAAAATTGCTCGTAAAATTAAAACTTGTGGTTTTTGCCCAGGATTTTGAGAAAAGAGAGGAAATATTAAGAATACAAAAGACTGTGGCAGGTCTTTAAGACTGGCATGTTGAACAGGAATTTCAGAAGCCATGAGAACCATCTCGTCCTCTTGCCCAGCCAGTGACATAAAATGCCCACTACTTCTTTGGGAAATACTTAACTGAGTAAGAGCAAAATTTCAGACTTTCCTCTACAGAACAGAGGAAAGCAGGTTCCACTCTGAACCTGCTTTGGTGCATACCTACATATAAAAGGAAGGAAGAGAAGGGACAAGGGGCAAGGCATGGCAAGGCAAGGCAAGGAATGATGGAGCTCTAGGCTTTCTGCATTGAAGCAGCTCTGTCAGCCTGGAGTATAACAGGCAATTCTATGACTATAAGCACAGCTCTGGGTGACAGACCAAGGACACACTGGTTCTCATGAAAACTGAATAACTGCTAAAGGACATCAGGACATGAGGGAAATCACTGGAAGCCAAAACCATGTGCAAGATGCTGGACATGTTTGTTCTCTCTCTCAGTCCAATTTCCCTGTATTCTGTGAAGCTATATGGCCAAAATCTGGTTTTCTTATCTGTTAAGCTAATAATAATAATAATTACAAAATATTGAACTATTCCTAAAAAATGGTGGGAGGTTTAGGGGTCTTTTGAGCAAAAACTCATGGCAAATGGGTGGAGCCCCAGTCATCCTCCAGTCTAGTCCTCGTCCTCTGTATCCACCTGAAGAAGTTTCAAGAACATGTAATTGTGGTCTATATCTTAGGTCAGAAAATCTTTCAGTTGGTCTTCTACTCCTTCCTCACTGATAATGAATTATAATAAGAAAAATTAACACCCACAGAGCAGTTATACTGAGCAGAATCTAAGCCATATTTCTCACTAGAAGAGAAAAATACTTTATCAGTCCTGACAGATTTCTTGTCTTTTCAAACTGAAATAAACCAGCTCTTGTTCCTTTAATCATTTTGTCTCCTTTCAGCACACTGCCTCACCTTTTAATGGCAAAAATTCTTGAGCAATTTTAGTAGATAGAGCTACCAGAGAATCTGCTTTTGTTTTAATGTAATAATTTATTTGATTAGGTGTTTTGTGAATGTTATGTATCTCCTTGGACTGTAACTTGCAAACCATCTCTTTAAACAAACCTCAACTCATGATTTATCGGTAACCTACTCAGAAAATTTTCAGCTGATTTTTCGGGTACTGATGTCCTATCAATGTCATATGACATTGTTACTCAGTGTTGATTTTTTAATTTGCATAAAGAAAATCCTTTTCTTTTTGAAAAAGTAATTTAGACCAATTTCAATTTTCATTAAATGTATTTTCTTCATTAAATGAATCACTAATATGGTAATGAATTATTTTTTTTTAGATAACCGTAGTATCCAATTTAGCTAAGAAAGTTACAAACAATGTTAGATCACAGTGGGATTAGGAAATTAAAAATAAAAAAAAGAAAACCCCATTTATTTCCTACTGCCATTATTCACTTAAAGTGAGTTTGTTGACATAAGTTCCTAACAACATCCCTACTTTGGAAATAATCAGAATTTCTCTGTTATGAGGAGAAAAAAATCATTCCTGAGACTTACACAGGCAACTCTCTTGTAAAGTCATTTACAAGATTCTCATCATTGTAAAGTCAGGGGTCCTCCTTTTTCCATTGTAAACCTCAGAGGTGAGTGCTCTTGCTTGCAGTTCCTTGCAGACCTGCTGGCATTACCTGTTCCTGCTGTTATTGTGCAGTTGCCATATTGCTGATGATGATCCTTACATTTCCTGCAGACAGTCAGAGAACTGAAGACGGCAAAATCAAAGTTTTATAAAACAATAAAGTCAGGCTGTATCAAATAAACAACCTGTTTCCACAGCAGAAGGGCAGTTTATTTTAGTGGTTTTCAGAGATGAAAGTGAGTTTTAGTGACAGACTGCACTTGTAGTACAAGGCGGTAAAAAGAAAGTAACAGAAACTCATAGATTACCTTGCTCCAAAGATGTTTCAAGGATAAAGAACAAACAAGTACAATATTATTCTACTACAAATAAACAGAAGGTAAGGAATTGCACAAAAGACAACAGGTGTATCTCATGGCTACATTAGTGTGGTGGCGTTCTTTTTCCAACTCAGTAATCAGTAAAATGTGATGGAAAAGATTTCAGTGTATTTTACTTTATCTCTTCTCATAAGTCCCATCTCAGTTTCACAGGAAAGAACAGGTAGAAAAATTCAAACTATTCTTTTTAACTTGGGCATAACTAAATTAGGTAAAATAAAAAGGTTCTAATCTAACCAAGTCTAAATCATATTACAGCTTTAAATTATTTTTAACAGTGTAAAATCTTTATAAACCTTTCTGCCTGTGTCCAGCTGTCTTGCTAAATCTCAACCTCAACTACTGCATTATTGAGAAAGTACTTTAGCAGCAGGATACAGTGCTCTATCCTAAATATAGGACCTCAGCTGGGGTTACAGTATGTATATAGGATATAACATGGCCTATTTCGATGGCACTAGAGAATTCCTGTGAATTTATTCTTTGCAAGATTATTTGCTAAAAGAAAGAAAACAGTAATGATTATGTAGTTGTACAGGGTGGGTTATGTGCCACTCCTGTCCTCCAAGTGCAGCTGGAACATAAAAAGGCAGGAGCAGAGCTAGTTCGTGCTATTACAGGTTTGGATAGTTCATAGAGTTGAGCATACTGTAAATCTTGCCCAATTTCCTGTCTGTCTATTTCAAGAATGGTCTATAAATCTCTGCTTGCTATAAATACCAGTGAGGTAAGCCATTTCTTAAAATATAAATGGGCAAAGTATATCTAGAAAAAAATGCAGAAATGTCAAATATAGGCCACAAGTTTGCAACTATGTCTTCATCTTGAGGACCTTTTAGAATGGTTTTTTTCTGACGAAAGCAGTAGCAAATCTTGTTGTGGAACTATTAAAATGTAGAAGGACAACACATGGGAAAAAATGTCTAAGACAGATTCCTGCACTGTTAACAAGAAAAACAGATGGGTCTAAGCGGGGAGGTGTTGCTGCTGATATATTTTTTCCATCTCCAGGTTCCACAATCTTGTCTAAAGAAAAGCAACACAATTTTTACCCATGAGAAAATTATGAGAAGTGTAAGCTACGGTGTAAAGGTCCTTGCCAGGCATATAGTGAGATTTGTGGCAGCAAGTCATTCAGCTAATCAGTAGAGGAAATCAGTGTCTCCTTGTAAAAATGTGAGACTTTGGGTAAATTTCAATGCAAAATGCAAATTTTGCAATTCAAACAAAATTGCAGGAGTAACAAATGATAGGTAGAAATGGTACCTAGAAATCATACTCATCACTCTCTCATTATTCTCAAACAATTTTCATTTAATCCTCTTCTTCTACCTCTGTGTGCAGTATTCTGTCAAGCAGATTAGAGTGAGACTTCTGGAATTTTTCAGCAATGTTTTAAGAAGATGCTCAAAAGTGATGCTGTTGGTGTCTTCATTCCCACATCTTATGGATGACAGATTTGGATTGCTTCCTTATGCCTGCTATAACAATAAAATATAATAAAACTGGTTATAAAAATAGAGAAACTGATTTGGGGTGTCAGAAGCTTAAGAATATAATATAGTTTATATTATTTTGCAAGGAGTGTTAAAAAAGGAAAACAAATATTGGTTCTTAAATTTGAAAATATCCTTTCCCTGAAGAAGGTGGATATTTACATATTCATAAGAATCTCTTATCTACAGCTCTGTGTTCTTTTTTGACCTTGTCATTGGTCAGAAAAGGTCAAAAATTTGTGATCAAAAATTCGGGTACACATTGTCTATGTCTGGCACTTGGAAGTTTTCAAGGTTGAGTGGGTGTTAAAGCAACTTGGTCTAGTGGGAAGTGTCCTTGCTCACAGCAGCAGCATTGGAAGTAGATGATCCTCAAGGTCCCTTCCAACACACAATTCTATTATTCTAATGATTTAATATGTCTTAATGTGAGTTACAGTTAAATTATATACATTCATATATAATTTTACAAAATATTGTATTGTATATTTATGCAATATTATCGCATATGTATACAATATTATTAAATATCAAATAACAAAAATTATGTGTTCTAACTCCCTTCTTATAGATAATACTCAAATATGGTAATTGCAGTATGTCTCTCTGGGGTCCACAGATTGGATAATCTTAAGTGTCTTTGCCAACCTAAAAGATTCTCTTATTCTAAGGCAAGTAAAGTGATATAAACAATTGTGTACCAGAGCTTAGGGAAAAGCAGCTCCTCTGCCCATTGACATGGCAGCGAAAGAGCTGCCACGGTAATTTGCAGGAATCTTTGGGGTTCAGACATATTATGTGGCACATCATTGCAAGCCAAGAGAGCATTCTTGGCTGGTGCTGCTGCACAGGCTGGTGCTGTATTGCTCTGTTTCACAAACAAGATAGAATTGGTGGAATGGGGAGAAAAGCACTGTAAAGCACAGTGAAGTTTAGGGACTGGCCTTTCCAAGAAATGGGAGACCTCGATGATATGCAGCCACACGGAAACCCTTCTGAACTCAACTACCATAAAGACAAAAGTATATACTTGCTAAGATGAAATATGTTAAAGAGAAAGCAAAGTATCTGAAGATACATGTGTCCCAAAAAGAAACAAACAAATAAATCTGTTTCAGTTAGCATTTAGATTAGGTTTCAAACTTTCTTTTGCCCTCTGTAGCTCACCTCTTCAGCCTGAATGTAGCTCCTACCTGAGAATCTTGGTTGTCACAAGATTTTTACATCCTCATATAAGAACATTAGTGATTCTTTAATTTTCTAAACCTTAGGCCTCTCTTTGGGATTTGTTTAAATTAAGGACTTTTTCCTCTTCCCCACAGAGATGTTTCTTAGGGTATGACTTCAGGTTATGCTGAATCAGAGCTGACTGGTGTCTGTGATAAAAAATATGGAGCTTTCATCTTTTCTTACCCAGGGCAGTGGGTTTCTGCCCCGCCCTCACACTGGACTCAGTATTTGTGCAGCCAGAAGGGGGGCTGCCTCAACTGACTGCTCTCAACACATGTAACTGCATCTTTATTCAAACTGAAAGGAGTTCTGACCTGCTTGTTACTCAGCCTGCAACTTGGAAAATGCCTATTTAGCTAGTCATAGCCCTACTAAGACTCTAGATATCTAAATTAATTAAAGTTCATACTTAATGATCCCTTTAAAAAGGCAATATTTCTCCTTCTCTTATTCTGCAGTCATCCAGCTCTCCTGTGTTCCCAGTGTGTGCTGCCAAGGCATGCCAGAGCCAGTGCAATGCATTCACCAGACCATTCTGTAAGAGAGTTTAACAGACAGGCTGGCCAAGTTTAATCTGAATTTAACTAAAATTATTTTTCTTTTGCATTACTAAGATCACTTGCATCAGAAAAAGTCTTAAGAATAAAGAGTCCATTGGAATGAAGCAGAAAAAGGACTCACAAAGGCAGATGCTGCTTTTATATGAAAGATGTTGAGCATTGACTTCTTAACACTAGTTACTGCTTTCTGATGTTTGAATCACAAGAGGTGCTTAAAAATGGCATAACAGAAACATTTAAACAAAACACTTCATGGTTTTCAAAACATTTGTCATGTTGACCAAAATGCTCTTGAAATTCAACCTCAGTTCACATATGGCTTCATCCACTCCTGGAGCTGTACTGCAGAGAGAAGGGGAGGAGGACTTTCTAATTAAAAAATTAAAATTAGCTCTTCTCTTCTCCCAGAGGTCCTCACTATGTATTTTACAGAACTTGAGCAAAAAATTTTCTCTCAAAGTGTATCTTCGTGATTGTGTCACGTTAAATGCAGGACTCCCAGAATGACAGCAGGCACTCTCTGCCTCTGGAAAGCTTAGTGCTTTGATAGCTCAAGAGGATAGAATTAATATTGCCCTTGACTGGGGCAATTTTATCCTGGATTATCCTGATTTTATTTTGCATACCTTGTAATGTCAGCTAGTTTAACTTTACTAAAAAGATTTACTGCATAAATGTCAGACAAGCAAACAAAGACCATATGAGTTCAATAGATTGCACTTGTCTAAATTCAGTAGTGGATCTGGGAATCTAGCAGTTGGCTAGTGTACAGTATAAAGTACAGAGCCTATGACAAAGAGATAAGCAAGTCAATTGAAGTGCACAGAAAGTGCAAAACCACTGCTTTGTTCCTCTTTTAAAAAATTCTTTCTAATTTGACTCATATAAATTGAATGAATATCCAACAGCATAAAGCTTTGCAAATGGTTGAAATGTTTTTGCTCACTAAAGCAAGTTTTATTCTAAATGCAGAGACAAATGCCTTGCTTGGTAGAAGGCTTTAACACTTTGGCAGTTCTTTAGCTTTCCAGAGTCCTGCAAAAACATTAACGGAGGGGTGTTGACTCCTGTGAAACAGGCAAGTATTATTATCCTCCTTTTACACATGGGCAACTTGTGAGACAGAGCTGCGGCTTGCTCAGGCCCAAGACCACACAGCAAGCTGGTGGAAGCGCCAGCACTAGGATTCAAGCGTTCCTGGATCCCAGCCTAGTGCACAATCCACCAGACAGCCTGTCTGCAGCCCTGCGCTAGTGCTGCATGAAGCTACTCAGCTTTTGCCTTATGAATATATGACTGTGAAAAATTATGCTTTTTGCAAGTGTTTATGGGATTGCTTCAGGGCAAAGTTTCCCTATTGCTGCTGGAAAATACAGATGACTTTAGCAAAAATGTGGGGGAAGGGAAGGAAACATTCTAGAATAAAATTATAAACCAACTGCTTTACAACCAGACATTAAGAAAATAACATTAAAAGTCCCAGTCAAAACTGTTTAGTTTTTCTGGCTCAAAAGTAAGGGTAAGGAGGTTATTTTATTGTTGTCACCTGTAAGGACAGATTTTCATGTTTCACTACAAAATAATGAAATCACATGGACATAACTCACACAAAAGTTCAGTTAAGGAAGCAAAGATAACAATTGTTTAGAATTGATGAAAAGCTTTGTGGCTGCCTCTGCAAAATGCAGCTGCAGCCTGAGGAGTGGGGACAAACCAGATATTCAAGTGGGAAAGATGGAACTGCACAGCTGCTTTAAATTTAAATTTAAACTGCACAGCTGCCTTGTGACTAGAAGGCACCTATACCCATCCTGCATCTACAACAATAAAAAACATTTGTGCTTCCTTATCTTTCTCAGTAAATTCATGATCAGCAAAAATGCTACTGGCATGCAAACACTGCAGAAAGAAGAAATGCAATGATAGGGAGTTTGGATAATGTAATTTTTGGAAGTGGCATGTGGCTACCAGAGAATGAAGGAGCACTTCAGTTAAGAAGCTGCTGGAACTTTGATTACAGGAGCCCATTCTTGCTATCCAGACTACTCTAACAGCTATGGTAGGGCATGATTTTTGCAGAAACTCGGGAGGTAATGCTGCTTTATGAATATTTCCTAGTCATTCACTGCCACTTTTCAGTTTTACAGTGCTGGTTCCCTATAATTCAGTTTTGGTTGATCCCAAGAAAATAATGGAAGATATGGTTGCAAATCCTGCAGCCAATAAAAGGCCAACTCCACCGTTTTGAGAAACCTGCCTTCGAAATAAGAAACACTGCTTGCTACGGTCTTGGTCTTAGGACCTGCTGGTGTCTGCAGTCCTGGTCTCACAGGCATTTACTGCTAGGGCCAACCTCGGAGAGCAGGTGTGCATGGGAGGGCTGTGTAAGAAGTGAGGAGTGAATAGAGTATCGAGGGTGAAGGACTCTCCCTGCAGCCTGTAACTTTTTTTGGAGCATTTCCCTGGACAGATGTAGAGGGACAGCATTCCTTCCAACTCTCCTTCAAAAAGGTTTAATAAACAGTGCTTCATTATGTTGGCATCCCACTTCCAGATGATACAGATAATGCTGTTTCGCCTGCAGTCTGATATTAAACACCTAGATCTGAATTTCTGCCTCAGTAATATGCTGTAAACTCTGCTGAACTTGCTCTTCTCTTTTCATCTGAGTTGCCCTTTTTTCTCATTTCTGCTGCATCTTATTTTCTAACAGACTACATTGGCTCTTACTCTACACTACATCTACACAAGAAAATTGCATAGAGGTGGGGCATTGGCCTATGACTATCCATAATGTATAAGCGTTGACATGCTTCCTTGCATATTCTCAACCTTTGGGCATTATCCCAGGCATGGTTTGGGGAATCACATAGGTAAGGACACTCTCCGAAAGTCAGTAGAAACTAGGACAGGAGAGGGGAGATGTTTAACTGTAGGCATGCCAGACATGGCACTCACATTAGGGGATGGACAACTGGCCAATTTTATTTTTTTATTAGAAGTAATTTCTGTGACTGCCATTTCTTGTCACACTGTTTGTCCTTTCACCAGTCTCAGAGAAGAAAAGCAGACCACAGCAAAGGCTTTGTTTCAGTGAGGTTTTTGTATGTTTGTATCTGGCATTACTTGGGATTTTTATTGTTTTGTTTTAATATAAAGCATTTAGTGTTACTGTGCTTTAAGGGACTCAAAGATTTAGGTTTTGGACACTAGAAGGTAATGCAGGCCATGATGATCCTAAGTCCCTGCAGGAGTTCATTTCTGAGCTTTGGGCCAATACTGGGAAAACTACAGTTCCTGCACACTTCATTATTGCGCTTTGGCAGAGGGATCTCCTATCCTTGAGCAATGAAGACTTTGTATCCTGCTCATTGTATATTCCTTATTTTACTTGAGAAATAAAGATATTGTTGAAGGTGATATAACCTTCTCAACAGGTTAAAAAATTCTTTGAATAATTTGTGTCTTCAAGGACATGAAAACCTTGATCAGGGATGAAATGCTGTATTACTTAGGAATAACTGGTCTTTTCATTTAAAATCTAAAAATGTGTTTTGAGGAATATTAGTCAAATCTTGCATTAACTCTGTTGATACTGAGTCAGAGAAAGATCAGGAAGCTGTCTAAAATAATACAAGTTGATTTAAAACATCACATGTGGGAATGAGGATTCCTTTAGAGGAAAGGAGAGGAGGGGTGGCTGGACCTGGAGTAAGCCTGGAGGTTGACAGTCCAGTCTTGTCTGTAACAAGAGAGTGAGGTGCTGGCAGCTGTGTTGTGGTCACAGAGATGTGGTGTTCTGAGAGCAGTAGCCAATGTCCACAGACTTGAATGCTGTCCAATTATCAAGAAAAATAAATAAATTTATAAGCATTATAGACATCATATAGCTCCTCCCTTTTAGTGAAGTCAGTAATTTAGATAATTTTATAAAAATTCACAACTCTGAGCCAGCATATCCTTGTTCTCTGATGGGCTGTGAATATGTGATTTCATGTAATCCCTATAGATATGAATAATGATGAGAGGCAAAGAAAGAAAAATCAAATCACCCATTGTTCCTTTTCCAGCATGGCCATGCTTCAAACAGTTCAGAGCTCAGACTGTATTTATGAATCCTATTTGAAAACACTGCTGCAAGACGATAGATTTCACCAAATGCCATATTCAAACAAAGGTTTTTCTGACAATTTATCTAGTAAAGGAGCAATGGCATTTGCAGGCATAAAAAACACTCAGAGGCATTTAAGAAAGAGATTTTTTTAAACCCATAGACACACTGCTGACTTTTCAGAAAGGTTAGAACTTTATGAAATTCAGAATCAAAAACTGATGTGACCTACATAAAAGAATCATTCTGATTTCTTAATTAAACCAAGCTGTTACTGCACACTTGGTTAACAGCCACTGAAGGAATTTTGCAATAAATCTTATGACTGTCCTCCAAGAATGTGGAGAGGAAGGCAGTGATGAAGAGGATGGTGGTGAGAAGAACAAGATGGGAATGCTCCATGTTATTCTGTTTAACATTCCCTTGCAGAGGTTCTGAGGCTTCTAGCACACAAGCCAAACAACTGAAATGATCACATCTGTAGCACTAGGTTGAGGGGGGAAAGCCCAAATGTTTTAACAGCTGCTTTTTTAGGTTGGGTTTTTTTGTTGTTTTTTTTTTTCCTTTACCTAGTTTGTTTCAGGATCTGATTTCTTTCTGAAGGGGTGGGCTCAGTGCCTGCCAGGAGCCCAGCAGGGAATGTTTACTCTGAGACACACAGAGATGTTTCCCTTTCTTCTCAAGTGATTTTTTTTTTTTTTTTTTTTTTTTTTAAGAAGGTCGTGTGGAGAATTTTCTCAAGTTTTTTTTTTTTTTTTTTTTTTTTTTTTAAGGAGGCAGTGTGGAGAATTCTCTCAAGAAAGGCTCACTTAAAACAAACACACCTTACAAATATGTGTTAATCTGAAGGTTCTTTTTATATCTTATGAAAAATTTATATGAAAAATAAATCAAGAAAAACAACATCACATGTTACCGCTGTGTAGCTGTCTTCTCTGTCTACTGGACCAGTTTTTGCTAAACACTTGTCATTTACAGTGTCTCAGGCAAGGACTTGAACTGCCCTGTGGATTTCCTGTGACTTCAGCCTTTGCTTGCTGTCCACCAGAACAGCTGTATCACTGCCAGCCTCTAGTGGAGTTAGACAAAGCTGCTCTGAGCTGTGATTTGTACCAGTACAGATTATTCCTGTCCCACAAAAATTTCTAATATTAAACCAAATTTCTCCAATATACTCCAGATGCAGCTGCACTTATGGTGAATTTACTGGATGGACAAATTCTCCCAGGCCAAATACTAAAATACCGAGTGTGGTTCATCAGAGATCATAAACAATGCCAAAGATCCTGACAGTGTTTCTCTTTTCTTCTCCTCATCTCATAAACAGAGCTTCCCTCTTATATTTGAGGGATTTCAAGCCAGTGGATATACACAGTGTACAGGGAGAAAATACGCTCAAGCCATTGATGATAAATGAACAGTGTAACAAGAACAATATACTTTATTTCTTCCCCCAGTCTCCACATATGTCCACTGTTCACAATCACATGGGAGAACAAAAATACTTTTTGAAGACAAAAATAAGATTGTCAGCTTAATGCAGTTATCCAAGATGGCATGATAGGAGTAAAACAAACAAAACCCAAAAATAACCAACAACAAGGAGACCCGACTGACAGTAAGATTTATTAGTTGGGGGATGATTCCAATGTAATTTTGTCTTGTCACTTTGAGACAGCAGAACAACATGTTCATGTGTGGTCCCAGCATTCAGTGTATGGTCAGATATTGAGCTCTGGGAAGGAGTTTTGGAACAGTCCTGCTAATTTTGTTAAGCAGTCAGTGTTTCATGCCACAAGGAATATTATGAACGCCTGGCAGTTACTGCTGTCAGTGTCTGCCAGTCCTCACTGCAGTCATCAGTACAGAACAATTCTGTTTGTAATCCCTACTTGTCAGGACTGAAGTCAGATCTTTTCCTGGTTTATTGAATGATAGGTCTCTGATGACAAGTTTTTTTCCCTGTCTGTCTCTGTTTGGGAGTTATGGAGAGAAATCTCTGCTCTTTATTCCTTGGTTACACTTCAAGTCTAAATTATCTCTAGAAAATGTGTTTTGGTTTAGTCATCTGTTTACAGAGACTCATTTTCTTAACTTTACTGGATGGAATTTTAGAAATGGCAATCCAAGAAAACTCGCTACTTACTTCTTGGAGGTTGCTACCAAAAGAGCAGAGGGAACAAAAGGGACACCAGTTATTTGACAACTGCACCAGGATCTCGGAGAAGTGTCCATTCATCCTGTGAATGGAGGCAGCTCAGCACAGTAGACTCTAATCACCTTCAGTGTTAAGTCTCACCTTAGTCTGGGTGCTCTGTAACACCCAATTTGTTGCTTGTAGCTAAGTCAGTGTAGTCAAACTTAAATCTATGCTGCTGACATGAAGGGAAGTCTTGTCCCTGTTGTTAACTCTGCTGACCCATTTCTTGTCCTTCTTCAATATGAATTGTGACTGGGAAACTGTGTGGCACTCTAATCCCAAAACTGATTTTAACAATTTCTGGTGTGCGCTTACAGGGAGAGGTGGGGCTGCTTGCTGGGTGGTAACACTGGCCAGGGTTAGAACCATAGAACCACGTGAGTTGTGGGAGACCTAAGGAGATCCCAAAGTGTCAGCATCCGAGCAGTGCCCCTTGTAACCAGGGGACACTTTGACTCTGAACTTTCAGCAGCTACCCTTTGGCACATGTATACATGGCAATGCAAGTGAAAGGGACTCTCAGTTGCTGGTCATCACATAGTTACTAATCTCATCCTTTATATACCTTAAGTAGTAAAGTAGAAATTTCTGTTTGTCCTGTGGCAAAATTATTGTAAATAATCAGTAAATTAAAAAATTAAAAATTTAAAAACATTCTATATTTTTTCCAGACAGCAGAGTCCTCAATGGGAGTCATTCTCTGGTAGTCTGAGATAAACTGATTTTTGCTAATTTGTACATTTATAAAATCATAGTATAGTTTGAGATACAAGGGACCTTTTAAAGGACATCTAGACTAAAAGCCCTGCAAAGAGCAAGGATATCTTCAAGTCTGGCTTTGTTCCATGACCTTATTCTCCACAGAAATATCACTGCCTAAAATTTTGGCTCCAGAAATAAGAATGAAATACACTCAGAGATTTAAAAAAACAAAAAATCGTGGGTTTGTCTTAGCATAAATCAAGGTATCATTTCACAAAGATATTTCATATGTGACACACACCATCATCTAGACATGAGCATTCCATGTAAATGGTGGATTAATGGAAATCTCTTTCCATATAGCATGGACAAAACAGCAAGAAAGCAAAGCAAGAAAGTAAACATCTGTATTTATTCTCCAAATGAGGATTCCTTCAAAGCGGAGGAAGAACTTCTGTATCCTTAAAGATTTATCTTTTTATGCCTATGTTCAAAAAATATTTTGGTATAGATGGGAGAAAAACATGAATGACACTCACCTAAAGAGTAAGAATGTATTTGGATTCATCAGACTTCAAGCTTAGAAATTTGCTGTAGTTCAGATGAAGAGCTCACTTTCACAACCTGAGTGAAGGTAATTATATTTTACTTACCAGTCTGACTCAGCAATAAATGTGTCAGTAAAAGTGGAATTCAATCAAAGAGCAGCAAACAGGAACAGCTGATCTTATGGGCTGTGGGGCATACACCTCTCACAGGAGAGAAGCCTGTGAAGGCTTCTCAGTTCTCAGGTTCAGTCAAACACACATGATTTGTGTCAGGAGAAGACCTTTAATGTGCACTGTCTTTTCCTTCTGCTTTCCAGAAAAGAAAAATTAAGAATATGCATGGGAAGAGAATCACAGCAAACCATAGCCCGATCTGAAGACTTCTTGTGAAGGGGGATCTGACATAAATTAGCATGCACACTTACTGCAGTGGTAGTGAGTGGCCAGTATTTCTGCATCTATGTAGTGCTTTCCTTCAAAAAATCCAGAAATACCTTTACTTTTTTTTTTATTATTCTTTAGAAAAAAAGGGTAAAAATCACAGAAAATATAGGTTGTTTTTTCCCAGGTGTATTCTTAACAAGCCTTTAATTTCTCAGTGATGCAGTGTGACTTCTTAAATTGAGAATTGAAAGTTGGTAGAGAACATCCTCTGTAATATCCAGAAACCAGCTGCTATATTACCTATAATGCAAACTACTTGGCAAAGTCTCCTGTCCAAATTTTCAACTTGAGTTTTGAAGACCTTCTCAAAGTATATTTTTATTCTCCAAGAAAATTAATACGCACTTCCTTCATTACGTAGGAGTTAGATCACATTCCTCTTCCAATGGAATAACTTCCACTGGATTGGAAGGTGCAGGATTGCTATAAGCAAAGAAGGAAAACCTTGAATCATGTTAGCAAGACACGTTAAAGGTGTGCACTATCATTCCCTGTTAGATAAAGCTGACTCTTATTGCAAAGTTCTTTGGAAACATTCTCAATTCTTAATTTTATTTTATTGCTGTGTCATTCTTCTGATGAAGATAACCTGACATTTCAGTGAAGGAACATCAGCAATCAAAAATTATGGTTTTTTAATAGCCTAATAATATTTGTTCTGAATCTACCTTTCAAAAAGACACCTGCTTAACATACAAGGACAGAAAGGAGAAAATGCCTTTCCTTTACTCTGGTACTAAAGTGCACTTTACATGCTCCCATGGCCTAAACATAACTGTTCTATCTGAGCATCTACCAACGTTTGAAGTGACATAATGCTCACAGTCTCTTACTTCCTTCTTTCCAGCCTGGATAAGATTAATAATCTTTTTTGTCTGGAAGATGAGTGACTAAGGATGGATGAAGATGCACAAGGGAACTTCTGTGTGTAGTGCACTGAAGAAAATGAAAATAAAAGGATCACAGAAGGTGTCCCCCTTAATTTCAAAGCCAAAAGATTGGATCTTAAGTGACACACAAATGTCACATAGGGAATGTTGGCTGCAGGGAAGAAAACAAAGTCTGAGTTGCTGCAAATGAGCTTTTGAAAATATTGATACCAGACTATGATGCCACGGAATGAACCTGAAGTGTAACATGTAAGTCAAAGCAATCAGTACTTTGAGGAAGAGAATATATTGCATTTAGAACTTTCATTTCCATATGAGGTTATGGGATTGAGTTTTTGAAAGGTAAACAAACAAAAACAAAATGAGAAAGTCTATTGTTTGGACTTGAGCGAGGGAAAAATAGCTTTCGATCGATACCTAATCTTTCAACTTTTCTCAGTTTCTTGTTTTAATCTTTGAAAAAACAAACAAGGAAAAGAAGTTGTGTCTGCACAGCTCCTGGGAAGAATTTGCTCTATGAAGGAAGGAGGAGGCAGGCAGAGCTAAGCTCTCCCTACAGATCGCCCTTTCACGTCAGAGTCGAGTAACAGGGGAGAGGCTGAAGCAGAGTGCAGGCAGCCACGAACGTGATAGCCAAAACTGCCAGACATTTCACTGGAACAGGCAAGAAAATCTGTAAGAGGATATAGAGGTTAATTTACTTGGAAGGAGTTTATTTGTAATGCAGTCCTCCTTGCTGTCATTATGAGGGGCTATCCTACACCTTGATCATTGACAGGCTCTCTAGAAGTCTTCATTCATATTTTTATTACATAAGCATCTAATTACCATAAAAAACTTGTTATGTTTTTTGCTCAATGGAATTTAAGTTTCAATTTGAATAGAAGAACTATGGAAAATCAATTAGATCAGGTTGAGGTCTTAGTATGAGTTATTCAGTCTTCTTTATTAGTTAGTAGAGGAATGGGCTCCTCCAGGAGACATTTAATCTCATATTTGTTTATGTTAAAATGAGAGGAGTAATATAGCTTTGGGAGGTTCTTTTTCTCTCTTAAGTCTCTCCCTGCCAAGGAAAAGCTTAAGTGGTTATTAATATCAGCCTAGGTGCACATCTTGTCTCCAGAAGGAGACAGCAAAAGTGAACGGGAATCAGTACACAAAGAGGCACATTTCTCCTCTGCTTGGAGTGTGATCCCTTCCTGTCAGCATCAGGCAGTTAGTTTTGAGACTGACTGAACTACAGGCAGTATTTGGATCATCCTTCTTGGTAAGCTTGGAAACCCATCCTGAATGTTTGTCTAACTCCTTCTTGAACCCATGTTCATGACCAATTCATAAAGGATAATCTGTGACAAGGAGTTCCATCAGTTAGTTGCTCCTTGTGTTATTCAAACACAAGACTTGATAACAACAAGAAATGAAGCAAAACAAAGGTTTTCTTTCATATTCACCGAAGCTGTTCCTAGATTTAAGTTCAAGTAGGACTAAAACGGGGTTCAGTTGGGGAATAGTATTTAATTGTATGTGAATGTCTTCTACGGCTAACATAACTCTTTGAAATTGCTAAATGGTATTTTAATTTTATACAAAAATTTTCACATTGTGTTGTGTAAATCTATCATCTTTCATATTTTTGCTATAAATATATATTCTTTGACTACTAGAACTTCAGGAACACTTATGACTGTTAATCTCTGAAGCTGGACTGGCTGTTAACAGTTCATTTTCATAAACATCTTAGCAACACAGAAGCCAGGATCTACTACTATCAAAAAGACGTGTTCCTAGCCCTCATAAATGCTAGGGAAGATGATAGCCAGCAGTTTGGCACAGCTGTATACAAGACTCTGTAATGTCTTTTTCAGTGTAATTTATAACCTTTTTTAAAGAACTAAATTAATTTTGGAAGAATAAAAAGCAAAATATTTCATTATATGGATAAAAAAATATATGGGTAGACAATCACATAGGCACAATTTAGATAATCTTAATGTACGATCTTCCTAGAAAAAAACCCAACCAAACAAAAAAACAAAGCATGGTATCTGCAAGCCTGATCCTACTTCTGGTCTACAAATAATGTTTGTTCACTTCAGCCAGTTCTGTGTCTGCACAGGAACTTCATCCAAGATGTTTTTCAACTTAAAATATACAGTGTAGATTCATTAAATCAGCATGTCATCACTGTAAATTATCAAAGAACAAAACTACATAATAATTCTGAGTTTAAGACAGAAAAGATCTTCACTACTATCCCTTTACCAGATACATTCTTCATTCTCCCCTGTTGATAAAGAGCATATATACTCATAACAGCTGCCAATTCTGACTAAGCTGAATAAATTCAACTTGTTAGAAATGCCTTTTTATATTTGGTGCATCTTTAATGAAACACCGAATACTGTTAAAATGTCACTGAGAAGCAGAAACTTATATTCTTATATACTCCTTGTTCAAACTAAGTGGGATCAGCTTGTATTAAAGGAAGGTTTGTAATATTAAAAAGTTCAACCACATTATTTATTCTTATATACAAGTGTTACTGTGAAGAAAAGCCACGCTGGTAATAAAGACCTAAAAGCTTGTTTTATACCAGGGAGAACCTGGTGTTGGCATTGTCTGCTCTGAGTGGGTACCCCAGGATCTCAAGTGCATGTGAGTGTATGCACACACACAGGTGGTGATTTCTGTCACAGGTATCAAAGCATGCAAACAGGACACAGCTGCTTAGCATGTGCTAACCCTAAAACCAATCTGTCTGAAAAAAAAATCAGACACAGATAATTGGGATGATGTTCTTTCCTAAGATATGCATGCTGCAATTTTATCTCCCTTAGATAGCAACTGAAGAGTTGTCTATGCAAATATATAGATATGCTGTCAGTGATCAGCACTGAGGTTTCAGTTTTGATTACTCGGACAAATCTGGAGTCAGTTATATGCTGTTTTTATAGCTCATCATGCTCAGTTTGCATTAAAAATAACAAACTGGGGCTGAAGCTGAATGAAGCAAAATGAAATTACTGCACTGCTATAACCACCCTAGTCATATCCACACATATCAAAGTCCAGTTTCTGCAACGTGAAGCTGGATCTTTGTGTATTTAACAGTTTGCAAACATGAAAACAGTATGTTTCATAATATAATCATTCAATTATATTATTTAAGTGCCCTTTTACAAAACCAAAATCTCAGATACTTCATTAGAAAGCTATCAAATCTGCTTTCCTGGAAACAGTACCTGTGAACAGTTTAATTAACTTGTTCTTTCTCAAATCTTCTTGCAGAGAATCTTTACTGGATTAAGTATTCAACACCAAGAGATTAAAGAAGTCTATCCCTCTAGCTCCCACTGCACATATCTTCACATAATCACCAGGATTAGCTTTCTAAGTACATCAAAGCTTTATTTCCTTGTGGGTCTCCAATAATAAAAGCTAAGGATAAACCAAACTCTCATCACTTTTTCACCTAGCCCTCCACAGGCAGATCATGACTAAATAAGAATGTGACTAAAGATAGTCAATGTATAAAACTGCAGTACTTTACAACAGCAATAATAATAGGAACACAGCAGAGTAATAAAAAGAAGCAAGAAGGATGTTGAATAACATAAAGTCTTTAAGGGGACATAAAGGAATGCAATTAATAAACTGCAAAGCCTTTTGAAAGTGACTGAATAAATATTCACAAGTAAATACTATTTGTGTAGCATATCTGAGGAGCATGTGTCCATTAATTACAAGATCCTGTGTGGCATTATGACTAGTACTTTGAAAGAAAGATTTCATAGAAACTATCCATATCTGATTAAAAACCAAGTGCTCATTTTAAGCAACAGCACCAGGGAGCTCCATTGCTAAATGCACAATAACCACATAGTAATTTGTGTCGGCACTTTGCGAAGATCAGTGCATATTTTATTGTTATCCCGTACTGGTTTTGACAGTCATAGACCAGTAAAAAGACCTGTGTTTGTATATAAGATCATTAATTTCTGCAGGGTTATATGAAAATGGATACTTCATCTACAGATTGAAAACAAGGCATTCTGGGGATACTGCTAAATTTTCCTCCTCCTTCTGCTGGGCTCATCTGAAAACAAGCTCTTCGTGACATGGAGTTAAGTTAGAAGGAAGACAGGACTATACAAAAATGTCCATGGTACTTGATGGTTTTTAAAAGTCTTTGCATAAATAAGACATTGTAGTTTTCACTGTCAGTTACCTAAGGAAGTTCATACATACTCTGCTTCTCCTGAGGCAAATTTTGCACTTGAAGCCTACAGGTGTCTGCTCTGCTTCTCCTGCCTTTTGTTATCCTGTGGTTAAAACATTCTTTCTTGTCAGCAAAAAATTGAAAGTCAAGGCTTCTTGTAACTTTGACAAATCACTTACTCACTCTGATCCTCATTTTACCCACAAAAAAAATTACATCAGAGTACTGTTCTGAAGCCAAATTAATGATTACAAACCATTCTAAAGTCCCTGAAGGACAACACTTCAGAAAAATACCCTTGTATTGTCTTCTGCCAAAACAAAATTCATTTGAAATTCAGTATTTTTGATAAAGTACATAAATTATAACACATTCATATTGTGCAAATAATGATTAAAATAATTTGTAATCTACAAATTGAGTACTACATTTGTTATGCTATCACTAAAGTTTCCTTTTATTATCCTTTATTCTAGAAGTCTGTAGGATAGTACCAAAATGCATTAATCTTTTTACAGATTGTAACATTCTCAACTTGTAATAAATACATGGATACACATGCAAATCTGCACACACACACACACACACACACCCCCCTCTTCCTACATATAATGAAAAATTCTTTCATAAACCATGTAATAAAAATATACAAAATGTGGATTTAATACAAAGTCATTTTTTCTTATAAAATTTTGTAAAGACCTCCATAAAACCTGTATAAATGTATATTTAAAATTACGTCTTACTTTAAAGAACAAGTTAAATTCCTGAATAATTTTTTCATATATTTTCTAGCATGTTAATCTAAATTTAATTAAAAGATGGTACCAGTGAATGAGCAGAAACAACATATTGTTCCAGTGATGTTTTATTAGCACTTTGAATTTTACTATATGTGTTCCATTGATGGACCGGACATAAAAAATTGTTATTTGTTTAATACTCTTATTCCTTCAGCAAATCAAACCATTTTAATTTGTCTGTGACTCTCAAGACAGTAATTTTTAATATGTTTTTTATCCTCTATTCTGCCTCAGACACAGCTCATTTATTTTATAGACTTTTTCTTATAACTGTGCTGAAACTAGGTTTTTCCCTGCTTATTCCTTTGCCTTACTCCAGATGCTGATAGTATAGGCCTTGTATACAGAAATACACAGTAAATTTGAACCATCCCAATCTTCAGGCTTTCATCTTACCCTCCCTGGAAGGGATAAGTTAGATGTTTCCAGCACAGCCTTGTAGTTTCTCTCCAGCTCTCCACTGCCACATGTGGGGTGCAGGGGCCCTTGGGACAGTACTGTGGGGATACACAGGGGCCAGGAGCACCCTGGAGGCATTGCTCGAACATAATATTAAAGAAAGCAAGAGAAGGTGTCGTGTCAGATGCTCCGTCTGAACCTGGGGATACACAAGCTGTGCATGCAATGCTCAGAAAGGGAATTCACAGTTACAGTCAGGGCTTCCCTTTAGCTGCTGTTAGAGGCCTCAATTACATTTTCAAATGATCATTTCTTTAACTGCCACCTGTGATGCCAAACATCTTAAGTGGATGCTACACATTAGTTTGGTGTTGAAGATAGTATGGCAAAAATCTCAGATTTCTCCAAGCTGCACCTTTTCAAGGCTATAAAGACAAGCTATGAAAGAGGCCCAGTTAAAATACTTCAAACTCAATATATCCAGTACATTTAATCTGTTTCTGTCCTGAAGAAAAATTGTCCTTCAGAAACATTATTATATAAGAAATGAAGTGCCTTATGCAGTGCTTGGGTTTGGGGTTTTCTTCTCATTTTTTTAAGGACTAAGTCTATGTAATTGTAATTGCTGACACTAGCTTGCATAGGTAGATTCGTCTGCTAAATTAGAAGAATTTTTTTTTTTTTATCAAGTAAGTAAAATGCTGGTACATTATGTGTTTATGTTTATTGTTAAAAGATTTCAGTACTTCCAAAATTACTAGTAATACAAAAGTCAAATGTAATTTTTCCTTTGTTTCAATTATAAAAGCCACACATTTATTTCATATGAACTAAAAGGTCCATTAAACACCAGAGAATGTTTGATACCTAATCAAAATGATATACCCAAGTATCAAGAGTAAAATGACTGTGGGGATGACAAATTTGTTTTTCATCTTTGGTGCATTTTCCCAAGACATGTTATGCATTGGGAATTTTTTCCAACTTTTGCTTTTATTTGTTTTTACACATAAATCCTCACATTCTAAAATTATAACTATGCCTATCCTAAATTAATATTGAAGGTAGTTACCTTAGTACAATGAAAAACACTGAACTTATTTTTATGCTCTGACAAACTTAATAGTAGAGTATTTTTTGGTTTGTGAGATTTTTCTGTACAGCATGAGTGAATGTAAATGAAAAAGATGGAAAAACAACTAACAGGTAGAAATAAAATGTACAGAAAATTACTGAGATCTGAACTGTACAGAAAAAAACTCAGATCCTAAGCCTGACCTGCTGCCACTGATAGTGGCACAAATATTACATTACAATTACTCACGAGAAGATAAAAAACTTGTAACAATTGACTTTCTGGGAGCTAATTGTAGAAATTTCTCAAAGTAACTGTGATATGTTACTGAATATGACATGTGAGTGGATTCCTTGTCTTCATGAGAGCCCAAGAATTCTTACTAATAACCAAGCCTGACTTTTACGATCTGCTGGGACCCCATCATCTAGTGAGGGAAACACGAAGGACAAGCCACTGACATCTAGAGTTAGTCAAAATTGTTTTTTGCTCCATATTATTATCCAGAGATGACTCCAGCACTGGCAAAATCAAGATTAAAGTGTTGTAATTTATCATATCTAAAATCAGAAAGCATCATTACAGCAAAACCAGATGAAAATGAAACTAATTAACAGACTCAGAGTTAAAATGTTACAATGAGAGCCTATCATCGCAGTTCTTCCTTCTCAATATTCTTCCCAGTCACTGTAGACACCAGTCCAGATGAAGGTGATCACAGGTGTCATTAACTCCACTGCTAAATTAATCTTCAGTTGTCATCAGGACTATAATAAATCTTGTTCATTTGATTTTTATAGCCTTGAGACCCTCTCAAAAAGAGGTCCTGGTGTAATTATACTTACCAGCAAGACCAGTTTGCACAGTGTACACTTAATGATGTAAGATCTCTTGTAATTCAAAAGAGACAGAAAACCAGATGTATAAAATATAAAGGTGATTTTCATCTTTGTGGAAGAAGGAATGCAGAAAGCACTGAAGGGATTTCACACAGGATTTGTAGAAATTCTCATTTGAAATAAAATATGATGGGTTAAATTGTTGTATTAGTTGCCTTGAGTTTCTCCCCATTCACTTGCCGATTATTGCCACTTGTCATTCCTATACTATTTCATGTATTTTCAACTGTCTTTTGATGTTAAGCAGCATAAAAAAAGAGCAGGTCATGTAGCACCATATGATTATCTAGTTCTTCATGCACTGTGACAAGATGCACTACACACCACCAGCAGCAAAGAACTACACTCTGAAAACAGATCCGTCTGAAACTGATATTTTCTTTTATCACGAGTGTTTATTTCATGTGAGGTGTGCAGATAATCCATTTTTAACATGTAAGACATCACAAGTTCCTATATTGCTTTCATATTGCCTGTTCATGCCAATAAAATGTCAGCTTAGGCACTTTGTGTCTGATCTTCAGGGACTTTTGGGTATTTACAAACTATATTGATTCCAGCTGGAGTCCTAGGTGTTCACCACTCTTCCTGCAGCTCCATCAGTGCTGGCAACAATGGGAGTTCTAATGTAGACAAGCTGTTTGTCTTTTTATGACCAGTGTTTACTATACAGCAGTAAATCTGTATGGTGAAGTAGAGCAGCTGCCAAGACTTTTTGCATGCTCAAGCTGAAGTCACCACTAGCTCGTGTTAGTCTAACAGTGGGACATTCTGCTAAAAGGCTCGTTGTAGACACGCTTTTCAGTACTGTACCTCTGCTCAATAGATCATTCATGAGCACCCAGCCCCCTCTCCAGAGAGTGAGTCCTGAGCAGGAAGGGCTGGAGACAAGGCCGAGTTTCTTACTTACAGCTCAGGCTCAGAGCTGTTTTATTGTCGTCATGGCTACAGGCCCCACATGCCTCCAGCCCCTGCTTTATGAAAAGAATGATGCAGTGTCTAGCCTTACAGCTGAATATATAAACCAAATTAGTCTACCATGCCTCTACCTGTTTTGCGGCTCACAATGAAAGAAGTAATATATCAAGCAATCAGTCTTGTACCAGTTATATTCTGTAAACACTAAGTCATTAAACTCAGACTTTTTTACTTGCTCTTTAGAATCCCTTCTCAGTATAATAAACTGCAGATTTCAATAAGAAAGCTAATTCAGAAGAGTCCTCTGTGATTTCTCAGAATTTCTGTAACATATAAGTTAAGAAGTGCATTTTAAATCCCCTTTCACACTCCTTTTTTGCATAATTCCACTCACTAAACAAGAAGTGGAAGGACAATGATGAATGTCTTTTCCGAAGCTGCACTGCCAGGGTATTACTAGAATCAAACTATGCCTAATGCAAGTAAGGAAGAGTTATATAGTCCTGCAGGGAACCATTAACTCTTCCTGAGTAGAGTGAGAGCCTCATATGGACCAATCTCTACTAGGAGATTAAGTAATCCCTAAATGGCATTGAGGCAAGGCAGTGAGGGAAGACACATCCTTTGATACTGCTGTTGTCAGTGTTTAGAAGAAGGGGAAGAAAGGAAAAAAAACTTTAAAAGTGTGGTTACCATCGAAAGATAAATATATAAGAGGGGGAAATTGGGTATCAGAATAAAAATGTGTAAATCTTAGCGCATGACGCTGTAGTCCGCATATTAAGGATTTGGAAAAGAAGGTGGTAAGAGGAAAGAGAACTAGCATGAGGGGTAGGGAAGGTGTAAATTGCTTCTAATTTCCATCTCATTATACATTCTTCTTTTTTCCTAGTTTGTAAACTCCACCTGTTTTGATTATCTACATGCTCATTTAGACTGTACATGTCAGTAACTGGGGAAATGTGGTTACATGGTTTACCATCATTTTATATTCTCTCTCTGTGTTTAGCAAAGTGGGCCTTATCGTCACTTACCTCCAAAATTCCATTAAAGCATTTTGGCAGTGTGGGCTGTAAGTGACATTTAAAGCCAGGGAAGTGTAAAGGGATCTCAATGCAAATAAAGAACAGAAGAAAGTCTTATGTTTTTATGGACCTGAAGTACTTCTTAAAAAACAAATAAAGACAGCTTTATTATCTACCAGGGAAGGAACAATGTAACTATGCATAAATTGAATATAGTCCACCAAATTAAATTCACCCTGGCTACAGAAAATTGAATGTTTGGACTCATCAATATATTACCAGTATTTCAGGCTACACAAAGACTCCCATGCTGATACCTTCTATTTCTTGCTGCTGTGGAGAGAATTGAAAACACTGAAGTGTGTTCAAAATAATATACCTGGGTGTTCTACAATAGTGCTGTAAGTCTCATCAAGGTTGCTTACATACTCTGTAATCTCTCACATGACAGGTTTTAATGACTCGGACATTTCAGAAAACATCAAGAAAAAGCAAAACAAAACCCAAAGAATGTTTTTGCTGTAATTATGCCACCATTTCAGCTTTTTTAAAAAAGTATTTCTTCTACCTAGCTCTAAAGTGATACGAAAGAAAAAAATATTTGGCTTTTTGCTCACTTGTTGATAAGTTTTGGTTACAAAAATTGTTTAAAATAAAATAATCACTCAAGGAAGCACGTTTAACTAGGACCTTTTATGGCTATGTGCAGTTGCATCAAATGTGCTTTTTTAAAAGAGATGCCTACAGCACTAAAAGAAGTTATAAACCCAGTGGGAAAATATGTTATTGCCATTATTTACGTTTATATGTGTTTTTGAAAAAATACGACTATTGTCTTTATGGAATATAGATACTGACACCTTTGCAGCAATAAAAATAAATAAAATTAATTTCATTTTAATACTTATTGAGTGGATAATTCCACACTTTGCTTGGAGAGACACATTCAGTTCATACATTTTTAACCAGTGTTTTGTGTGTTATAGAGGTGAGAACTACATTGTACTTTCTGTAGACTCCCCCAAAAGACTAGAAATACCATGTATATTTTTATCGGTGCTTTTTTATTATTATTTAAATGATACGAAACTTCACCAAGTCACTTCCATTTTTCTCACATTGTCCAATCTTATTTACACAAAATTCATGGTATTGGGGAAAGCGTTCTGTTAATATGAGCAAACATGGCCCAGTGCAGAAACTCCTATCTGTAAGAGATAAGAATCCTGTACTTTTGGCCTTGGAGCCGGAAGTGATTTAGACCCTTAAACAGGTAGTGAGCTATTAAAGTGTCTCTTCTTTTGAATATGTTTGATTATTCTTTTAAGATGTGTTACTGTCATTTAATGCTGTAGAAGAAATTATAGTAACACATATATTAATTATAGCAAATTACAGTAAAATGTGTTTGTCATCTAAATTTAATAAAAATAGGAAACTATAAAACTAACTAACCAATGAGGCAAAAAGTATAAATATTACATTTTATTGTTGTGCAGTACAAATATTTATAATGCATATGTTGTAAGGGGAAACATAATATGAAAGCAGGATGGCTATTAAGTTTCAGACACAATTAGTCTGCGTCCTAAAGAAGAAGTGAAACAAATTCTTTGAAATTCTTTACATTACCTGTATTTTCAGAGCTTTCGCACACAGTATATTATATTTTTCCTTTCTTTTACCAAAATGACTGAGATGTGACATAAATACAGAAAAGAGAGGACTTTCTAAGAGAAACTATACATATAATTGCTAATGGCTTTCCTAGTCTGTACGTTTTAAAAGCAGTTAAGACCTTCAGATCATGTATTCCAACCTCCTGTATTCACATCCTCCCATTCACAACCCATTTCGCCCAAACAGTTTATACTAAGGCCAACAAATTGAGTCAAACAAAAACATTTATTCTTTTGAGGGCTGAAACAACTGCTTTCTCTCAGCAGTGAAGAGGAAAGACCCAGGTTCCACCACAGCCTGAGGCTTCTTGAGTAGCAAGGAGCTCATTAAGTAAGAAATATTCCAAAGATCTGAAAGAGATGAATCATAATCCATGCCAAGGAAAATCATAAGTAAATAAACAACATCTCCTCCTCATTGACAAACAGAAACCAATGAAACAACAATAACAGAAACCTATAGCCCAGTCTGGTCTGTAGAAAAGAGAATGTATTTTTGGTCTGAGTCCTGACAATCAGTTTGAGCTCTGGCATATGGATGAATACCAAACCTGGCCATACAATTAAGATTCTTTGCACCTTCTTTGAATCTTAACCTGACCAATATTGAACTGTCCATTTACTGCAGCTTCAAACTAAGATCTAGTGAAACAAAGACCTTCAAAAATACATCTGTCACTTGTAGAGTGAAATTAGAAGTGATTAATCTCCTCTTGCATATAAGTGCCTGAAATTCTCAGGCATGTTGTATTTGATCATAGTCATTGCCATGTTTTCTCTGAGTCCAATGCAAAATGTATTGTATGCAAATAGATTGTAAAGTATGTTCTCTTTTTCCTAGAGGAATGGAAAATAGAGAAGACTTACTCAAAATGGAGAATTAAAGGTCAACATCTAGAAAACTATTGTGACCACGTTACCCACCTGCCATTTCTGATTTCCTCATTCATAGATCCTCTTCCAGGAGTTTGACTTCCTTTCCTTAAGAAAGGGCTACAGTCTGGTTCTGACAATTCCAAGTGATCCTGCACATGCTGCCTTTCTGCAGGCATTTCTACGTTTGACTGCTGTTGTGAAAGTCCCTTCCTTTATCATTCAGTTTGCCTGATTTGAGATACATTCACTAGGCCTTTTAACATTTTTCTTCTTATTCATTATCAAAGCTCTCCTCAGTATCACCTGAACACAGGGGCTGTCTTCTGTAAAGAAAGAAATTCTCGGAAACTGAGCTCCTTTTAACTTACATTATAAGCTTTAAACTCTCAAGTTCATCTTCAGGACTGTTTGAAATTTTTAATATATCTGCATTCTTTTCAAATACAGATGATAGCACTGATGTGCTAATCTAGTAGAACAGTGCTATTTATAGAGGTAATATTGCTTGTCTTTTTCCATCTTGTGTCTTGGTTATCTCTTAACTAAGATTCATATGGATTATTTTTGCCATAGTCTTTCATTCAAAATTTGCTCATTCCAAAAGACATTAATTTCTCTGAATGATCAAATCTTATGTATTTCATTGCTTTCCAAGACAGAGTTTTCTGTCCTCTTATGCTCACCTTCACTCTTGGTTTTCATCTACTTGCCTTTTTCCAACTATCCTGCATTTGGATTCTAATAAAAACTTTTGGCTGGAGGACATTCGCTTAAATTATACACAATTCTCTGTAATCATAACTTAATCTCCCTCCTCATTATTTCTCCTCCCACAAACTCTTTTGCACCTACAAAGCTTGCCATGAAAAATATTATCACCTTCTTGATAGTCGAAAAAGAGCTGCATGACCTTTACAGCAAAATACTTTGAATCCAAATGGTTATCAGCATGCAGAGTATAGAGTGATGTATAACTTCCGATTCTTGATCATATTTGTATAAATCTGGCATAACTTCAAAGATATCTGTGACAAGTATGAAAGTGGAATTTGCCACCAAGTATGTACAAGAACCTAATTGCACATAGAATCATAAAATCATAGAATCATAGAATGTTAGTGGGCCTTAAAGAACATTTAGTTCCACTGACCTCTGCCATGGGCAGGGACACCTCCAGTAGACTAGGCTGCTGAGGATGCACTAATCCCACTGTCCATCTTGCTGACAGAGATGTTGAGCAGCCCGCTACCAAACCCTGAGGGACACCACTCCTCACTGGTCTCTACATGGTCAGTGAGCTGTTTACCACAACTCTTTGTGTGTGGCCATCCAGACAGTTCTTTATCCACCAAGTGGTCCATCCATCTAGTCCGAGTCTCTCCAATTTGGAGACAAGGATTTCATGTGGAACAGTGTCAATGCTTCTCATAAGTCCGGATAGACACTGTCAGTTGCATTGCCCCTATCCACTAATGTTGTAGCCCCATCACAGAAGGCCTCCAAACAATATTTATTGCAACAATAAAAGTTCTGTTGCAATCCAATTGACCTAAATTAGATGTTTAAATTAAGGCTACCTGAAAGAGTAGCTAACTACTCCGGTGGAGTATGTGTGGTAAGGGATGGTAAACTTACCTAATCCAACTAAAGTAATTACCTAAGCTACCCAGAAAGTCAACAGACGTATTTCTGAAAATCTACTGAAGGAAATGCAGGCCTGTTAGGATAGCAACCCAGCCTGATTAAGTGATAAATTTGAATTTTCCAAGGATAGTGTAAGGAACAAATAGGAAAAAATGGACTCCCTATTTGGAGTCTAGTCTCCAGAAACTGAATGCCTGCTGCAAATAGCATGGTATAGATGCACTACCCAACCCCTGCATAATACGTCCTCAAAGCACATCTCTCCTGGAAATGTAAGGCTGCAATTCTTTCCATACTGTAAATGTGGGATCTTGGACACATGCCAAGGAGATAATCGGTCCATGGCATGCTCCTATTTGGTGTGACTTTCATGGATTCATAGACTCACAGAATATCCTGAGCTGGAAGGGACACAAGAGGATCGTAGAGTCCAACTCCTGGCTCTATACAGGGTGACCTGAAAGTTTAACCATGTGTCTAAAAGCATTGTCCGAAAGCTGCCTCAACACTGACAAGCTTGGGGACCATTTTCCTGGGAAGACTCTTACTGTGCTTGACCACCCAGAAACTTTATAAAGAACTATATAAACAAATATTTTGGTCTTGAGATTCAGCAATAGAAAGGGAATTGCAATGAGGGAGAGGAAGGCAAAACCATGAAGTTTATTTAGGATCTTAGAGCCACATTTTACCTGAATTTCACAGAAAGGATTATTATCTCAAATATTCTGAATATACACTCACCCTGAAGACCCTCACATTTTTTCATAGGTTATTTTTCAAAAATCATCACCTGGATTTGCCATATAAAGATCCTCTTTGTGGTAGTAGAGAAAATGATTGTAAAATTGTGCTAAAATATATTTCATACACTGCCTATGCTGTTTAGTTTTGCTTATTTTAGAAATGTTTATGTATGTTTCATCACTTCAAAAAGAGATTGTGAAGATTTGATCAGTGTGCCTTGAACTCAACCATCTCCTGGTAGAATGTAACATGCTGCCCAGGTTTCCTGGGAATACACCACAGGAACAGATGAAGATAATGTGGTTGCATATTATGTGATAATGAATATTTTGACTGATGTACTTACCCCAAGGTATACGGAGCATCTGTTAGTTTATTTAGGCATGACTCATTCTTATTTTTAAGATATTTAAGTGGGTGAACATAATTCTCCTTAAAGACTATTGAATGGGGGAAAAAATAACAAGAAGCACATGGGAGACTATGTACTAGTGATGACACGGAATGTGCATCCAGGTGAGAGATGTACTTTAATTCTAGCACTGTTCATTGCCTTAGGAGCTTAGGGGCTATATTTGAGGAAGATGTTAGCCTGGCCTGTATTGATTGTATGAAGCAATGACAACACATTAAGAGCAAGTTTTGTAGCTGTGAAGCCTTACTCATTACTGCACCTATTTAAAAATAAGGTTGCTAGTTCACCAGTAAAATACAGTACTGTATGGGGTGGTATCCTCTCTATCATATCAAGCCTTAAAATCTGCTTTCAATGATTTTCTAAAAGAGTGGACATCAAAAAAGATTATCTGCAGTATGAAGTAAGTTACAGGGTGAACGATTCTGTTCTGTGTTACACAGAAGCTAAGACTAAGGGACATAATGGTCCTCTTTCATTTGAAACTACAGGATGTCTAAATAACCTAGGACTGCAAGTCTACCCACTATACTAAATGTAAATACAATACTGGGTCAAGGAAGCAGTACATGTGACAGTGTGAATGGTTTCCTCTTATTCTGTGAATGACTCCAAATGTAAACATTGCATTACACAAGCACCACATTATCATCTGATTCTGATTTCTGAATACTTGTGTCCTCAAAACTTTTCACCCACTAGTGGGAATGGATTAAGTTTTCTATGTTAGCCTGGCATTATTTAACTCTTTTTTTTTGTACTCTAGCAAAGCCCTTCAAAATAAACCTTAGGAAAATTGCAGCACTGGCTGTGCTAATTATTTTCCTTACTTTATTTTTCCTGCTAGTTTTAACATTTTCAAAGGACAATTACACCCACCAAAAAAAAAAAAAAATCCAAAAATTTAACTGTTGCAGTGGGGTTAGCCTGCAACCTTCCCTGGCAGACAGCTTTGGCCTGTGGAAAGAAAGAATCAGGAACAATAATCTTGATAGATGTTCATAAATGCTCTTTATTTTCTCACAGCCGCATGGCTGGGCCTGGCACAGACTGACTGCAACAACTGCCCAGATTCATGTGAACAACCACTTAAGTACTAGATTCTCTGGGTGGAGTTACATTTGAAAAGACCAATGAGGAACAGGATTTAGACACAATAGCATCAGGGAGCTTGGAAACCCTGTGTAACCCGACCATGCTTCCACTCCCAAGGCCCATCCCCCCCGGGGGCACCTCCACATTTAACCACCATGGAACAAAGTCACATAGAATATTTACACCTTTCACAACATTTAGGTATTGATCTAACCTTAGGGATGTACCAGATAGAAAACATCCTGAGCAGGAAATGAAAGGAAGTCTATCTTTAAGGATCTCCAGTGATGAAGATTATTGAACAGTGCTGGTCCTAACAAAGACCCCGCCCAGGGATACCACTCAACACTGATTTCCATCCAGACAGTGAGTTGTGACCATTCAGCCAATTCCTTACTCCCCACAGAGTCCATCCATCAAATCCATACCTTTCCAATTTAGAGAGAATGATATTATTTGGGATCATGTCAAAGGCCGTACAGACGTCTAGATAGGTGACATCCTTAGCTCTTCCCTTGCCCACTAAGGCGCTCACAGTTCCTTCCAGTCTCCAGCTGACACACATTTTTGCCCAAAGACAGCACATAGGCCTGGAACTGAGCTCCCCACACTATCTGTGCTGGGATATAGTTATTTCCATTGCAGTTCTTCAGATGTGTTAGGGCTTTGAGAGGCAATCATGGGTGAGTCTATTTTCTGTGGTTTAAGGTGTTACTGTTCTTGGTTGCCAGTGCCACACTTTTTCCAGGAGGAACATGGCTGTAGCGTATTTGGCAGGTGAGGATATGCCTGTGTCAACTACTCTTCTAATGTACCTGCTGAACCAACATTTTTCTTTTAAATGAGCAAGAGAGTGTCCACAAAAGCTCCTCACCACCACAAAAATTGTCTCACAAAAAAATCTGTGCAAAGTTTTAGAAACAATCTTTCCAGCAGAATGTGCATACTAATTCATACCCTAACTCCATCTAACATGCCATGTTGTATCCTGAAAAGTTCAGTTGGCCTCCCATGGTGTAATAAAAATCATCTGTTTGATGGTGCTTCTCAATGAGCCTCTCTTTCATTCTACCCTTTATTTAGCTGTTATATCTATTTTCATTCTCATTTCTGTAGCTTTTACCATGATCTTTGGGAAAACTTACCGTATATTCAGATAGGTGTATTTTTTTATTTCCTTTTTATGATATCAGTTAATAGGAGATACCAAGGAAAAACAACACAATAAAGGGAAACATACTGTGATTTTTATCTCAGGGAGGGTAAAAATCCCTTTAGAATGACAGTGTTTACACTTAGTTTCTCTAAAACTTCATTCACACATTAGCTGTTAAAAGTTTTCTTGACACTTGCTCACAAACTTCCCTCATTCCTTCCATGGTGCTCAAAGTAGCCCCAGGCATTGTCGTTTGATTGCAGGCAGCTGGTATCTAGAGCTGAGAGAGGAAGCTGAGAAGGATGTTCTCAGAACCCTTGCAAATAATATGTGTATGGAGGGCAAGAGCAATAAACTGCAAAGAGTATGGGGTAGTAAAGACTGCTTTGGAAGCTGGAGACAATGAAGAACTGTGAGCAGGATTGCAGCTGTCTGGAAAGATTTCTTTGCATATTTAAAAGGGAAGTACAAAAACTGCTTATGGCCACCCTCTGATTAAATGCTCAAAACCCAGCTATAAGATCCATGCCTAAAGCTTATGCAGACTGAACCATTCAGAGTGAAAAGAAATATACACTGAGATGACTTTGCTGCTAAGAATTACATCAGACTGGAGCTGAGAGTCCATTTATTTTGTTGTTTCCACCATTGTTCTTTATCAGAATTTTTTATCCCATTATGAACCATGCGCTGATGAAAGTGTTCGTTGGTGCCTGGCAAAATCTCAAGCATCCACACACCCAGAGCGCTATACACCTGACTCCTAGTGCTTGCTGACACGTTGGGTTTAATAGCTTGGGGCATTTTGACTGTGTTTACAGATAGGTAGACAGGCCAAGCATTTAATACAGCCTTGAATACACAGAAACAAGGGTTTCTTAGCTAATCTTCTTTTCCTTACCACCATCATCTTGCTTTTTCAGTCCCTACTTTTCACTATGATGTTATTTTTTTTATTTTTTTAAGACAATGAAGATTGCCTAAGAGAATCTGGGAAAAATTTGTGGACATCTTAGTTTGGTTTATTATATTTTGAAAAACACAGAGATGTCATTTGCTTGGACTTTGCAAAAACAGCAGAACTCCTTAAAAACCTGAATGGTATTTTTAGAACCATTTTTTTTTTGGACTGAATTTCCATCCTTAAATCCTTTTTAAATTATGCTTCAGAATAGTATAAAGTGACTAATTTCTTACTATTTATGGCATTGAAAGTAAATATAATAATGATATAATGATTGTTGGTTGAAACAGAACAAACTCTTCTAGAGGTCATTCCCCTGATCTGTAATGTCACTGCAACAAACCACAGTGGGTGAGTTTGGTTGGGTCTCCCTACATTCCTCTTTCATATGAAGGAAATAACAGCATGTCTCTGCTAGCCCAATTTAATATATCACTTGAAAAAACAAACTACATGCAATATACAAGCAGGATAATATGACCTAAAGGAATACAATAAAACCCAATCCAGATAAATAAAACCAGAATTGCCAGCGTTTAGCATGCCTAGGCATAGAAACTATACACTTATGCCTCTAGAGAATAGCTAATAAATTATTTTCAAGATAAAACTTCAAGTTCATGCCAATACATGGAAGAAAGCCTAGTATTCAAAGTCAGTACTTAGTCTTAATGAAAAGATTTCCTTCTCTAGCCAGAGAAAACTTGGAGATCAACATATTTAAGAAACTTAGAGTCATATACTCTTATTTAGATATACTCTTAGAAACTTAGAGGCAGATACTCATATAGTTAGAGTCTTATACTCAAGTCAAGCTCAGCCTCTGCTTAGATTCAGATTAAATGGCCATTATATGAAAAGTTTAGATATTGGCTGGTATCTTTGAAAGTCTGGTCCATCAGAGCCTGTTGTTCGGCATCGTTGTTCAAAATCCTGTTTTTAGTTAAAGTTGTTCAAGAACTGAGCTTTTCTGAAGAGCTGGTCTGAAGCCTTTTAGCCTAAATCATTCTGAGGATCTTAGGCACTTCCTGCTGGCAGTATTCAGAACTTTGATGCATGTTCAACATTCGATGAATTTCTGCAGGACTGAGAACATGGCACTGTGCACAACCTCATGCACGCAGGAAAGAAGAGAGGCAGTTGGAGAAAACTGAGGTAACATACAAACCAGAAGCTGAGCATCATTTTTATTTATCTGTCCAAGAAAGCAAAACTTGATAACATTGTACAAGGGTAGGATATGGGGGTTCTTTTGATGGTTTGTTGTTTGGGTTTTTTATAGGGTTTTTGTTTGTTTGTTTGTTGTTGTTTAGGGTGGGTTTTTTCCCCCAAAGCAGGTAATTCTTGCATGCTGAAAGCTAAAAGCTCTGACCTACATTACCCTGACAGATAACTCCAGCTTCTGGCCTAAGTTGAAATTAGTCTAAACCCTTAATAAAGCAAAATTAGGCAGAAATCTTGTGGCATCATTAATTAATTTCATAATTTTCACAGTGGTTTGTGTTCATGAGGAAAGAAGCAGAGGAATGTAACAATTAACAGTAGTTTCTGTAGCCAAAATAAGTGAAGGTCTGCAGCCAACAGTCTGCACCATGCATTCCCAGGCATGTTGATCACACTTTCGGAGTGGAAAAACAAGGACACTGTAATCAAAGAGGAGGAAGTTAAAGAGAAGTGCTTCACTGAGAACAAGGGAAGATGGATGGATGACAAGGGGAAGAAAAAGAAAAGTGAAGATCCCACATATTTTGCAGCAAAGAGTAGAAAGCAAAAGATTTCCCGTATAAAACTCTTCCTGTTCACTCCTCCCTCAACATGTTCAAATGTACTTGTCTTGTATCAGTTGCAACACACTTCTCCAGCTCATTTGCCACATTAATGTGCTTTCTTGCATTTGGTCTTGATCAACCAAGCTCCCTAGTTGTAAACTTTCTGACTCATTCTCACACATCACCCTAGTTTCTATGGTGTAGGAACACCAAAGAACAAAAGCTTAAGGTGATAATCCCTCCTCTTCACACTTAACTCCTCCTTGAAACAATATCCTTCAGCTCTAAACCTTCTTACGCCTTCTGACGCACACAAGTGTCTATTTGAAATCATCATCTATATATACATATGTATATATATATATATATATGACCTTCTTGAACCATGAAATCCCACCCTAATGTCAGAAACTCTGATCACCTGCTATTTACCACTAAAAGCCTCAGAAGATTTAACATGATGGATGCGAAAAAGCAGTAACAGAGAGTGCCACTGTTCTGCTTCTGTGCACTGGAGTGAAAAAAACTTCTTACTAGTTTAGGTTTCTTTTTCTGATGCCTACACATATTAAGCAGAGAAAACAAAATTTTTATAATTTTTTAGTCTGTGTTCCTTGTGGTCTCAGCATCAGAGAATGGAAAAAGCAGAAGGGCCAGCAGTTGAAATGCATCTTCAGGGATTAAGTCTGCTATAGCATCATCTCTATTCCTTTCTGAAGATATACACTGTCATGAGAGCTGCAAGGAATAGTGATTACATTATTTGTAGCCATTGTTTGTAAGACTTATGTTTGCTCTGGACTTTCTGAGTCATCAGAATAACTTTGTCAAGCCTCAGCTCTGTCCTTGTGATCAACGAACCACTTGTGTAGTTAATGGCTGGTTATTATGGAAGTAACAACCAAAACAGCTTCATATATGAAGTAATTTTGGCTTTATCTAATCTCTTTTATGTAATTATATACTTGTTTTTAACCATGGGCAAATATTAATTTCCTTCCAATGATCTAAAGTAACTAGTGTAAATAAACCTAGGATCAATGAAACTTCGTGCAGTTTTATCTTTATTATAATTTCTTTGCACGTGAATCATTTAAATTACTGATTAGAAAACACTTCCACTGAATGACTTGCTAAACAAAACTTCAAAATCAGTCTGGCTTGTCCCAGCAGGAATGGTGGAAAAATGTCCACGGTAAGGGTTCAGAAGTATTAGGGAGGATATGGAACACAAAGAGATATGTAATAGAAAATAGTCAGGATATTTTTTTTCTTACCGACAAAGTCTTCAAAACTCTTTCAGGTAATCCTCGAGTTTCAGTAAGCTCTATTGATTTAAAGAACGATTCACAGTTGGACTGGAAATGAAGGAGCTTTTAAAGTGCAATCACCAAACATATACGGTTTATTTCACATCTTACTGCTCAACTTTAGAACGAATATAATTCAAATCACAATACAATGATGATTGATGTTTTTCATCAACACCCAATTATCATTCCATCATAGCACAAGACTTTAAAGTACAGTTGTTTGAGCCAAGTAAAGCACAAAGTGAGCATCTAAAAATCCAGGTCTGTGCTCTTACAAAATTACTTACCAAACCACATTAATTATTTTCTAACGTGCTAGGTCATGTTAGTTGTATATGGGTATACAAGATGAGGCATTTATTTTAATCTTATGTTCAGATATCTCATTTCACTATTTTCTGATTAAGAATCATATCTTCAAAGAGATTTTTGCTTTATTTTAAACTAGGCTAGAACTGGAACACTTGGCTTTGGTGGGATCATTTCTAAGTTTTTTAACTGGACTTCTCTAATTATTTGATACTGTGCATTCACAGGCTACCCATATATGTTTCTGGGTGCTTCAAGATCATTACAAATCCACGAAACTGTGGAGAATATGTTAGATACATGCTTTACATATATATCTAAAAAAATATATATATTATATACACATATTATATATCTATATACACACACACACACACACACACATATATATATATATATATATATCTACACTATATATATAGCCTAACACCTTACATGGAACAGAAAAAGAGTTATCTCCACACTGTCTGACATGACCTGACGTGATTGTAGTTCAAAATTAAGTTCCATAATTCAGAAGCTGGTTGGTTGGGGTTGGGATTTTTCCAGCATTGCAGAGTAAGAGCAGCAAAATGATGGGAGGTTATGGGAACAGAAGGAAGTGGTTTAAACATGCAAATACTTCAGAAATGTAGGTGCTAGAAGACCTACTAGTAATCTATGCAAATTGTTAAAGCATCCTAGGTTCTACATTTCTTTTCACCAAGATAAGTATTACCTTATTTTCATACTATATCTTATGTGTACTTGGAACACAGTGCACATTTTGTCCTCAAGGACTGCAAAATAACTAATTCACAGCTTACAGAATAAACACTTCATATTTTGATGAAATGCTGTCACCTCTGGTGGGTAAAAAAGCCCATAAAAAAACCTATTAAATAATTTTTTAAAATAACATATACCAATAAGAAAAAGACAGATAATTCATTTAAAAAACCCCTAGTGTCTGTTAGCTAAGTGCAACATAGTAACCAAAACTGGAATTTATCTTTTGCCTGATACAGATACCTCAAAAAAGATATGCATTTTTTTTATTTTCATCTGTGGAAAGGATCTTGGTTTTATCGTGCAGCTCAAAGTATGTTATCTCCCATACTGTACTTCCTAATTCTGAATTTGTGCTATTGTGCTCTAAGTGTTTGATGCATTACAGATTTTTCAGGGAAGAAACAAGGGACACATACTAATGGATGTGTGGGGTGTCATTTTAATGCACTTGAACTTTGAAGCAAGGAAAAACCTGAAATAAAATAAAATAGTTGCTTTTCAAAGATGTCTTTCAATTTTCTTTTTAAAAATCCAACAAGCTTCCAAAAGCATTCAATATTTTTGTTTAGTTTACCATATGAATCATACTTGACTGATTCAGTACCTATACTGTCTTTTGAGAAGGCAAATTTATTTTCTTCTCATTTTCATTGGAGGAGAAAGGAGAAATGTGTTTTAACACATTTTGATTTTCTAATGAAGCCCTTCTAAAAGAAATTATATGCCTCAGTCCACCAGAAATAGAAGAATGAAATAATACACTAAGATAAAATGCCTTAAGGTACACGCTCTGTGGTCATTAGAACACATTATTACTGCATCACCCCAGACAAATGACACATACCTTCTACATTCAGTTGCCCCTTCTTTTCAGGTAACTATTTATAACTAAAAAAAACCCCACACTTTCACACAGAGGTTTACAACAACTTTCTTGATTAACGCCTTGGGTGACATTTTGATTCCAAATCTATTTTGATTTGATATTTGTTTCCATTGTACTTCCTATATTTTACCTTAGGGAAGAAAATATTAAAGATAATGCCTGTTAAGTTTGGCTTCATATCTTATGAAAGCCAGTGTGAATACAGTATATTTTCCCTTAAGATCTTCGAAAATTTCTTCAAGGATTTCCAAAGGCTTCTTTATACTAGTCTGGCTGTACAAAGCTGATGTAAAGTGGATGCAAATAGGATATTCATTCCCTTTAAAGACAATTTGCATTGCTTACACATGATGTATATAAGAGCCAGGTCCCAAAATGCTTGTCCCCAATGGACTGATTTTTGTTACTTGTTCAAAATTTATTTCAACAAAACTATCCTTAGGAAAGGGAATTTGTTGACCTCAAAGAATCCTATAACCTAGCACTCTAATTTTTATGACTCTCTTTCACTTATGCACATTACCAGATGTCTGTTCACACTATAGCCCTGTGGAAAATAACTTCATTATGTGCAGGTAACAATCCATCATTAGTTACCAATTAGAAATTCACGAGAGACTGTGGAAACACTCTACATTCTGTCTGGTTGCTTACAGTGTGTGAGGCCTATCTTAAAATAACTGTTCCATGTCAGACAGAGTTCTGTGCTGCCATCCTGAATGACAACCTTTCTGTTGCAAATACTCACTCTCCCCTTTCGATATATATCCTCAAGTATTCCATTTGGGATCCCCAAACTGAAGGTTGTGGCACTTACAAGAGGAAGTTGCAACACTAACAGAAATTAATTTTTTTTTATGCTCCCATGAGCGTAGTAAATGACATTAGCTTATCTGGCCATGCCTGGTTTGAGATCAACATGGGAAATGACACCCCCTGGGTGAAGCTCATAACTGTAACTGGAAATTATATTATATCTTTTTAAAAATGTGGTCTTCTAATTAACAGCAAAACAGATAAAGAGTGAGCAGTGAGCAGGAACAATTGCATGGTACTAAATTACTTTCGGGAAAATTGCTTTTCCTGCAATACAGAAAAAATGCAATATTTGATTTGATATTTGTTTCTATTGTACTTCCTATATTTTACCTTAGGGAAGAAAATATTAAAGATAATGCCTGTTAAGTTTGGCTTCATATCTTATGAAAGCCAGTATATTTTCCTGCAATAGAGAAAAAATGCAATATGGCCTCTCGAGAGATAAGTACAGTTCTTCTAAATCTTTGGTCAATGAACCACAGGTGCTGATACCATTTCTTTTCTTGGTCAAAAGTCAATGCAATGATGCATTAACTAAATATGTTGATAATTGTTTGGACTAATGCCTTACGCATATATCAAGAAACCTCTTCTTTCATGCTGAACAGTAATGGGCATCAAATGTTGCAGAAGAAAGCAGACAGCACTTATGTGCCCTGTGTGTTCAGGTGGGATACAGTTCACCCAGAGCCCAGCTCATTCCTAAGCAACAGTCATCCATGTGCACAGATGCCTCCTGGTGCCACAACCACAGGTCAGCCTTGATCTGCTTTTTTGAAGTTACTGTGCTGTCTAAACCTGGTGCTTCAGCCAATGCCAGACAGATACTGGCCTTCTCTAATTCTATGTGAACTAGTAAAGCAGGACAATCTTTTGGTCCTCATGTAGGTCTGAAGATACCTTCACTTATTATATTTTCAGAGCTAGTGTGAGTGCTAATTTTTCAGCAAATGCTGATAAATGTCTTGATATATATATTGCCACTGCTTGCACCTATTTTTAAGGGCTTAAATGTGAAGCTGAAGACAGGGAACATGAATGATAACAAGATTACTATATAGATATGTGTAAGATAACTTAAGTGCAGTCTGGATATGTTCAGGACAAGACAAGTAACCCTAAGCAATGCAAATTTCAACACTGGATTGTGAATAGTTGCTATATTGTATGAGAAGGAGCTACAGCGTTGTCCCCATGCTGCCCATTGCACACCACTGTTTGCACAGTGCATGAGCTGAGGTGGGACATTAGCACATTAACACACTTTATGTTCTAGGACACATTTACAAAAAACCACAATGTATGATGGAGAACTTTCAAACTGCTCAGGCGCCAATCTTGGCCACAATTTCCTAAGACTATTCAGTTCATAACTGCACATGATAACACAAAATTAAATATCCATATTGCCTAACTACATGTTTATACTCTAATGGCATCATTAAGATACCCAATTTTACAATTTGTGTGGCATTACTCAGTAAACAGCTTTTCAAGGCTTTATTTTACTCATTTTAAATTACTTCTAGAAAACACAAATTTGTACGCACAGTAGAGTACACTATAAGAACATTTAAAACTATTTAAAAATGCATATTCACAAAGGGCCAAATTAACAGACATACTTGACTATCCGTGTCAAGATTTTTGAAACCTTAGCAGTACAACTTTAATGTTCTGTTATTATGGTTTATGTCTGATTGTTTGAAATAATTTCTGGGTTTTAACTTCCTACAGAAAAAAATTTCTCATTTGAGAATTCTGTAATCCATCCACAAAAGTTTGCATATTTCATAAATGAAGACAATACTATTTTTCTATATTATTATATTAAAAATGTTTTTGCAGGAAATAAATGGACTGACCTGAGGACTGTCACTTTTATTTCTAAGCAGATGCAAATTCAATATGAATACAAACATCCACTCGTATGTTGTTCAGTGGTTCAGTGGATATTTTCAAAGAGAAAAGATTTCGTGGCAGCCTTTGTTCCATGTCTCTTTTGGTCTTGGAAATCTTGCCGTTAGTTTCACCAATATATGCTTTTTAAAGCCAGTATCAACAGCCATCCTCTGCTATAAAAAGCAGCAAAGTGCAACAAAATTTATTTTCCTTCCAGGTGCCAACAGGGGGTAAAAAGCTGTTCTCCCAGGATCCTGCTTTACAAAGCAATATTTGCAACCCTTGATACACAGCAAAATTGAAGCCAACCTTCAATCTTTGTCATCAGTGTATTTTCTGTACTCATTTTTTTCAGTATCTAAGATGACTAATAATTCCAGAAACATTCATACTGCAGAAAACAGTAATTTTCCAATGTCTTCTCTTGGAAGTGGCTAAATGTAGTAAAATCAAAGAAAATAAAGAATACTTTAGCACTTTAACAGAAAGTGTTATTTAAAAATAGTAGACATTTCAAACAAACTGGGAAATTGACACAAGCACAGAATCCAGTCTAATACCACTGGTGGATAAACTGCGACCAGAAGATTAATAGGATGTGTCTTTGTTTCTCCTCTTTGGACTTTGAACTAATGATTCCAATTACACAACTTAGCTGAACTACCACATTTATTTTAGAAAAATACCAAGTGTTGATTTTAAAAGACTGGTTGAAGAGATGTCCACAGAACACTTAGGGAACAGGTTCCAGTGCCTAATTGTCCTCATTCCTAACTATTGTGTCTATTGATTTTTCTCGGCTTTAGCTTGCATCCACTGGATAGTGCCATAATATTTTGCCTGAGCTCACAGTGCACAGCTGCATACAGACCCAGGTAAGCACTTAGTGAGAAATTATTCACCTAGGACCAGGCTGTGACTCCTGAGGGATCTTGCCTCAGGAGTGACCGACAAAGAACAGCTTCATATAACACATAATGTTTCAATCCATTCCTTATAACCTGTATTTATCTTTTGTCATTTAAGTTTCTGACTGAAGCACAAAGCTATGTGATATCAAGCAATGTATTAGAGAGGTCTAGTACATTGTGACAGTGATTTTAATCAAAATTACAATCTCAATAAAACAACTGTTTATTGTGACAAGATCATATTAAATGATCCTGTCAACATCCTTTTGATTGCTTATTGAGAATTATTCTGCACTGAGTGAATTATTTAACATGTCAGATGTCTAACTGCTTATTTAAGAATCAAGAAAACATACTTAGCATAAGGCGAGTCTTCACTCTCTTTTTTCAAAACTATCATCAGAAGCAGTAACTTTATTGCAATTTCTGAAAATGATCATGATTTCTCAGAATTATTAGAAAGCAGCATAAGCAGATGGTAAGTATGACTTTAAATGATGTAAAAGATCCATATTATCTGTTAGACTCTCAATTTACAGACAAAAGGCTATAATAGAACCTGTTTAATAATGCACCTAGACAGATTTGGAAATGGAAAAAAATAGTAACAATCATTTGGAAAACACATATAATCAAATGCAAAAATGGAGTATTTGTCAAACCCACTCTGCTTATTGACTTCATAATAGGTAAAAAAAAAAAATTCTTCTCCCTGATCAAATGAAGTTAGCTATAGTTCAGATGAACATAAATTCTCAGTACACATCAGCAATGGCAAAGTCCTATTATTCTTTATCTGAAGGCCTACATATTATATTATATATCTTCCAACTCCTTTCAGTACTAAATGTAACTAGGTGAATAACCACTGAAAACAAGTTTCAGTCCTGTTTTTCAACCTAAATTTAATAGATGAATATAAGTAGTGATTTTTCTGGATTTATCATATAGAATTTTAAGATGCTAGAGATAGAATTGCTGGGTAGCTTCTAGTAGAAACTGACACTTCCAGAGAAAGGCAGCTCTTCATTGGGCTGGCAGACTGTAATAATTTTCCCTCAATAACTGTACAGATTTGGAAAAAAAAGCATTCAGGATTGCACAAGGGGAAAATAAAAAACTATCAGTGCTTTTGTTTGAGACTTATGTTTTCTTCTTCTTTCATGTTCAGACAATATCTTCCAAGTAAATCATTGGAAATTATGTACATGCACTTAAACACTGTTTAATGATTTGGGGTTTTCCTAAAGAAAGGATTGGTACTGGCTGGCCTTCAACCCTCCTCAGTACCTATGCCCCACTGCTTAATACAAAAGTGTGAAAGGAGTTAAGTTGCCTTATAAAGATTGTTATGTAGGACATGAGTAAGATAAATAGGTTGTTTGAAAGGTCATCTCTGTCCAACAGGCATCATGCCCAAAATGAAAGAAATCATGTGAAGGGGTTTGGTAGAAAAGTCAATCACTCACACTACATAAACATGCACAGACACAAAAATTGTCCTGATGTACCAGCACACTTAAACTGATCATTTACCTGTTTGCTTTTTTTGCTGCTGTTTGATTTTTTGTTGATCCTCAGAATGCATTATTTGCTATTCATACCAAAAATACATTATTCTGGAAAGGAAGGAAATTGCAGAATGGTATATTTCAGACTGAAGGTAAGAAATACCATGTCAAAGGAAGACAACAGTTGTCAACAGTGTATATTTTAAGGAGAAGGGCAATGAGTATATTAGAAAAGAATGAGACTTCTATTTACTATCTGATGAATAAGGAATACACTGCTTGTGAAAAGCAATCACAATTTAGGCATTGTGGTTATTACAGACTCTTCAGGTCTTTGAGCCCAGAGATGGAATAACTCCATACAGTGTTTATGTTATTACAGATGATAGGTTCACCTGGATGCCATGCTAGAATGCAAAAAATGTCCCATTCTCCTTGCTGTAAATGCTAAAGTAGCACTGGATCATGCTTCAGAGTTTAAGCTGCATCCCTGATCACATTTAAATCACCTCCTGTCAGTAAAAAAACATCACTGAAGTAACTATCCTTTCTTGCAGAGCAATCTGGCTGTAGTCTGCTCAGTGCTCTAAAGCAAAGGAATTTAGAAGGACAACATGTTACTATGCTTTGCCTAATAAGCAAATAAAAAACAGCTAAGTCCTGGCAACACATTGCCAGCAGATATGCTGTAGAAAAAAATAAGACCATAAATCCCAGCACTGACCTGATCACAGAACAAGAAGCTGCACCTATGGCAGCATTTCATTGCAGAGACAGACCCTGAACCTTGCACCACAGGAATTCCACATTCTTCAAAACACTTTGATGACAGGTTCTTCTGTCTGTCTGTCTGTCTCTTTTCAGCCGCTCACAACCATTTCCTCCTTACTGCAACAGGTTCCTATGCATTCACTTTCTATCTTTCTTTCTATCCCTGATTTTCACCCCACTCCAGCCAGGAAGAGCTAGGCTAGTTTCAGCAGGTTATAAAGGGACTTTTAGACAACATGGATCATTTTGATGGAGGATGTGGTGAGCCCTGGAAACAGTATACTGTGGAAAAGCACATGTGGCCCAGGCATAAGCAGTGCTGTCCAGCCACAACCAGTGTTGTCCTTGTCTGGTGCTGGCCTAGAGTTCCAAAAACTGAATTTAGCCCATGACATTTATAAGCAAGGACAGGCTTTTCAATGAGGTCCCTACTTACAAATACACAGAGAAGGCAAAAAAGGGAAAAAAGATATGAGTGCGGTCAGACAAATTCTAGATACAGTAAGGAAACTAGTATCTCAAAAAAAAAGTCAGAGAGAGTGTGTTAAATAAAAAGAATAAGAAAATAACAACAGCAATTAAGGTAGCAAGCAGTTGAGTTACAGATACTTAACTAAAAAAATAAACAATACTCATGACTACAAGATGTAACATTCTGCTTTTGAAATACTGCTCCACCACTGCATTTACTTCAGTACAGGCCTTCTGAGCCATCTGAAACCTTGAATGACATTAGTAAGAATTGAAAATTCTCTTTTGTTTTTTTAATCACCTTAACTCATATGTATTTGCTCAGGGATTTTTTTTTTCAAAGCAATCCAGTTAGTAGGTGGAACAGCCCACTCTTTTTTTCAAGGAGAATTAAGGAGCTTTCTGAAGTGATCCAAGCTAAAGTGTCTCAAGTCAGGCACACAGCTAGTAAAAGTAATGTTTTTAGGTTCAAATGAAATAAATATCTTCAGAGCTGGTGTTGGGGTTTCTTGAGTTTGGGTTTCTGGGTTTTTTGTGTTTTGTTTAGGGGTTTTTTGGTATGGGCCTGATAATGCTACAGAAAACAAAACAAGACATTCTTCTTCTGTTAAAATGATTAGGCAAAATTTAAAGCTTCTTGCAGAAAAAAATCTACCAACAGTTACACATTCACATTCATCCAAGGGCAGAACATATCCTTTGGGAAGCTGTATGTTTTCAGTAATTCAATTTTTTTTCTGAAAAGATAAAAAACAATAAAAGCAGCCAAATTCCTAAGTGATAGTTTACTAGTGGGGAAAACCTGATTAAAGAATAATTGCAATTCACCATCCTTGGCCTGGATACTGCTATGTTGGCCTGACCTGAAAAGAAATGAAACCCATCTCAAGCATTGCTCATGTTCTTTAAGAGAGAGGATTTGGGGAAGAAAAAGCACACTGAAGGAATCATGACATGTGATAAACTGGACATGCAATTACATTGACAAAGGCATTGCTAATGTGGCAAAATGCTTAAAAAGGACATATCTCCTGTCTTACCTCGTAGTCTGCATTTACGTTTTTCAGAAATCAAACTGGTGTCACAGTAATAGGAGATGATCAAAAACCACAAAGGAAAGAACTGGAAAAGTGGAAAGTGAGCTCAAGCCTAAGTTCATTAATGCTCTTGCTGAGCTGTTCAAGCTTTTACCTCAGCTGATAATGGGGAATACTGATAATTTTAGGATTTAGGGTTTTTTCATGTTTAAAGATACAAAAAATACATAAAATATAGAGATTAGATTAGAGGTTGGATTTTATGCTGCTGTGATGTAGATACTAGCTAGTCCAGTGTAATAGCAAGGCAGATAACTAATAATCAGGATCAAAATACCATGGCAGGTATTCATCCTCTTATCTCAAACATCAACAAAATATTATTCCCTCATTTCAGGATTGTTTCATCTGATTGCCAGTTATGTTAATTAAGGTTTTGTGGTTGTTTTCTTGTGCATAGAAGCTTTTGAAATAATTCCAACTTCCTTCTCATTCTTGGTGGTCTTATTGGAAGAACAGCATTTTTAGTCACAAACTTTTCAGTTATAAAACCAGCAGCACTGTACTTACAGGTGGACTTACATTTCGATTTAGTAATTGAAAAGTGTGGGGTGAGCATACATAATGGGATTTTCAGTGCTAAACCCTTTTCCCATCAGTTTGCTCCAGTAAGCGGATACTAAAAATGCATATAAGGGCATTTTACAGCCCATGGAAAGAGAGATTTCTGTGGTCCAGCTAATACTCTCCATTGACCGTATCATGAGTTTGGACACCTCACACAATCTTGATAGGCTCCTACTTGTAAAAAAGGGCCTGGACTAATTTCAAGACCATCATCTGATGTAAAAGTGCTGGGAGGTCTGGGCCCAGCAGAGTTAGTTCTGTAAGTCTCTCCTAGTACTTGTCTGCATCTTTAGATGGTGGCATACTTCTCAGTCTCTGCATGCTAGTTTGAAAATCTGTAAATGTATTTAGAAATGTATTACATAAAAGTGAATTTGGAAACCATATATTATTGGTTAACAGCTCTTTTTTTCTTTTTTTCATTTCTCAGATCTTTGCCAGCAGGCCTTTTATTACTGAAATAGACAATAAGGTGAGCGTTTGGGTTCACAGCAAGCATCTGCACCCATATACACACTGACTCTGCCACTGTTACTCATCCTGGCATTTCCATGTATCAAATCAGCTCATGGCTTTTGTGTTCCAGAACATTTTTAGGTGTGAGACACTCAGTGAGTTACTGATCTGGATGTTTTATCTTTCTATTCAAGTCTTTGTTGTTCTCTTGATGAATTGCTCACTTAATGTCTAGAAAAAATAAAGACATCAATATCAATAATAGTGCCAATGAACTATGGAGAACTAAGGGATACAGCAAATGAACAATATTGCATGTCAGAGGCTTATGACATAATGATGATGATGATTAGTGGAATACAAATTTACCTCTACAAAAAATAATATTGTAAACAATTAGAATAAAAGATAACTTTAAATTATATGTAGCCTGCTTCATTCTTAGTAGAGCATTAACTATAAAGTTATAGATGAAAATACAAGCTATTTCAATTGTTTGTTACACAGATGCAAGATGAAACCCAAATTAAACCTCACAGTGATATTTATAAGTAATATATATTTTAAGCTACAATATATTTGATGTATAATACTATGAAACTTGCACTCAAACCTGATTTAAAAAAACTTCATCCAACTAATGTTTAAAAAATATCAAGTTAAAGAAAATGTCATGGGTTTACCAGCAAGATTATTTCTTTAATTTGGGAATAATGCTATCTGTACCCTACCAGAAGGCTTTTAGAGGTAGACATACAATAGTGTCTTCTCTAAATCTTTTAAGAAATTAACCCTATTGATGTGATAAATACATTTTCATTTCTGCTGCTGCTATGAAGATGGAAGTTTTCTTTTTGCCAGCTTTTGCTTATTCAGTATACAAAAGACATTAAATGACTTAAAACTACATCACTGTGTAGCAACTTTCCAGTCAAATGAAAATAAAGTCTAAAGCATGCGTTAGTGCTCTCTTCTGCCACACAATAATTGGTCTAACCTCTCAAATGAAATTAAATTTACCTTTCTTTTGATGACTCAAGTCTGAAAGGAAATAAGCATACCCATATTTAAAGCTCCTATTTACCATTCCCTTTGTCTTCTTAACAGAGATAATCTGGAGCTTTGTCCTAGCAATATAGATGCTAATTTTACTATCTGGGAAAATCACAACTTGTGACTTTATAAGACTACATAAAAAACTCCACTTCTACTTTCCTATTCTTGGCATATATAACAAAATTTTGTGAATAATTTTCTTTTTTCTCTCTCCTTCTGACTTTTATACAATTCATATTAGTAAAGTTTTTCCTTCTTAGCACAAAGTAGAGAAAAATACGTGAAAGCTAAAATGACTAGGAATCTGGAAAAGTTGCTTTATATCTAAAAAAGACAAATATATCAGGTGACCCCCTAGTAAACATACTAAAAGTTTTTTGTCAAGAAGTCTGTAACCTGGAAATTAGAAACTCAAAAATAGACCCTTAGAATTTACTCCAGGATGATGTCTTCTTCTGAAATTGCTTAGTACTAGTGAGATTCAGTCTCACGTCAGCAATGACCCTGCTGGCACACAGAATTAACATCGCACTTTCCATTCTAGGCAAATTTAAGACTGGGCATAATTTTATAGACAACTATTGCTCATTTTACCCCAAGCTCCACCTTCTCATTCCATTAAACCCATCAGATCCACCAAGATAAAGTGCTAATGTGCTTAATATCTAATCTTGTTTGGTCAAAAAGATCCAAGTTATTTGGCATTTAATCTGCTGAAACTGATGTCTGTGTGGCTGAACTGGTTAAAGAGCAATTGCATCAGCAGTTGTGACAATGGATCAATGCACTCCTGATACAGACCAACCCGTCCCAATTCCTCCATTCTTCCTTCCCCAGGATCCCCTGGCCCTCGCAGAATTTGCTGAAGCTTCCAAATCTGCAGAAAAAAGCCCCATGCAGCATCAGCCAAAGTTCAGATCTGGTAAACAGGAGGTTACAAGAAAAAGTACTCAAGAAGCAACAGGAAGGAGAGGAGAGGTTTAAGGAGGAAGCCAGATTCTGGGAATAGCAGAGGTTGCTGGAGACAGGGACCTTCTCGGCCTGCCTGGAGGCATTCAGGACAGCAGAGGTGACAGACTGCAGAGCACTTGTCCCTGCATTCCCTAATCTTCCTCCTGAGTATGCCACGCTGAGTTGCATTTTGGCAATAGTTTCAAGGAGACCAGAACTGGACTCCAAGTGAGAGAGAAACAGAGCTTACTTGAAGAAAGACATGATTAGATAGTGGACTGTTGCAAAGAGAGATTTAAGTGCATCCAGAGCCTTTAAAGCCATTTTGCTGGAGATTGCAGCATGGAGTTCTGAAACAAATAGAGGAACTTCCCACCTAAGTTATTTTAGCTTTGAACTCCCTCCTAAAATTAGGGCAGGAGCAGACGTTTTCTCTTTTCCCCAGCTGGAGATTCCTGCCCCAGGCCACCTGTGACTGATTCAGTCTGTGGGGCAACTCCCTACCTCACCCCAAGGAAATTCAGCCAAGTCGATGCCAACAATCTGCACTGTTAGAGCTGATCTTTTTTGTTGTGCCTAAAGCAAATTAGTGTGTTTGTGCTGAAAGCCTGAAGAAGGTAAGCATGAGCAGCTGCTGTGACCCAGAACTGGCACCCCTGGACCCAGCAGAAAGCATCTGTCCTTGATAGCAGGTCCCTAAACAATCCCTTTCTCACAAAACACAGGAGGAGGAGTGTGTTACCCCTCTTTTATTCTACAGTGAAATAATTAAATCTCTCACCTCAGACTGGGAGACAGAGTTTTAATACTTTTCCTTCACAGGGTAATGTGCATCTGCATGTTTTGGATGTCCAGTTTTCAGATTACTGAGCATTTCAGAGCATGATAACTTGTCCTTCCCTCTGCAGTGAAATCTAAAGCAGGATACAAAACCCCTTACCATCATCTAATTCTTGTCATCTAGAGCTTGTTCACCCAGGATAGGAAAGATCAAGAGCCCAGGTTCTCCCCACCACCCCAGTGAACATTCCCTGTTTAATCTGGACACAAGCCTCTTCCTGCTGTCTCAAAACATGCCCCAGACAGCAGTTGTTTGACACAGCTCTCCATCAGAATGAGCACCTCATCATCCACTTGCTGAGATAAGCACTCAAGCAGAGAAGGAAATTAACTACAGGATAATGCTGTAATGCTGTAACCACAAAAGTAAAAGGGGTATTATGTCATCTGGTCTCACTTTAAATGAAGAGCAGAAATTAAGATTTGATCTGAGTCTGCTGGCTGGTTTAGGCCCTGCCAGCCAGCCAGCCAGGCAGAACGATGTCTGATTTATATACCTCAAATATGTTTGAAACCTAAACTAAAGGCGGTCACGTGATGATGTTTTGGCAGCTCCAATGTATGAGCAGTTGCAAACTTGGACATGGAAGAAATTTAACTGATAAAAACTTCAGTTCTTATAATAATCAGCCTCTGCAGAGTTAAGTGACAAGGAGGCCCTTTGAGGCTATGTATTTTAGACTTTGCGAACACAAAAGCCACACAGTCTATTTTCTACCCCAATAATAAAATAGCCTAAAGCAGGGTCTCACCACCTTAGAGATCAGTGCTTGTGTGACAGCTATCCTCTGGCACATGGTTTCAGGAAGGGTGGGAGTAGGGAGAGACCTGGGAGACCTTGCCAATGCAGCTCCTCTCTGCCTTAGTCCTTTGCCCCTTAACAGCCAGCACTTGAAGTTTCAGTGACCAACAGTAGTCCCACCCTTTGTGGGTTGTGCGTGAGCAGCTTGTTCACTAAACCTCCAGTCCCGGCTTACTTTCTGCTGCCAGGAGTTTTAGGGTCTGTTTTCCACCAGCATTCATTAAGTTATCATACAATGTGCCAAGTTTCCATCAGCCCAGCAAAAACTTTTTTAGTTCCAAACACTGTTTTCCTGATGGCGGTCTTCTACACTGTTAGACTTGCAGAGCTGCCTTGGCCAGAAAAATCTACTTATGAAGTTAAATTTTCCTCAGAAGCTGATGGGAACATACACACTTCAGTAAGGCAGAAGATTACTGGCCACAGGGACTAGTGCTTTCTAAAACCAAAGCAATGTGGAGGGGGAACAGTTAAACATAAAAACACAGCCACAAAAAAAAAAAAAAAAAAAAAAAAAAACCCCCCAAAAAAAAAAAAAAAAAAAAAAAAAAAAAAAAAAAAAAAAAAAAAACCCCCCCCCCAAAAAAAAAAAAAAAAAAAAAACAAAAAAAAAACAAAAAAAAAACCAAAAAAAACCCCAAACAAAACCCAAGCTGTAGACATATATAGAATTTTGGACAGAGATGCCCAAGGCTTCAAGTCCTATAAATCCAAAGACTAATCCTAACACTGTGATCCTGAAATTGGTTTGCTTTTCATGAGAACCAGTGAACCAAACCTCTCCAGGTCTTACTCGGAGATGAAACAGAAATTGGTGGCAATAAATATAGCAAATAAAAATCTTTCCTGCCTGGAGGCTGAACTTCAATCCTTCTGAGCACATTCTGTGAATATGCAGGTATCCAACTCCCAGTACAATTAAGTAAGTCCTTAATTCCTGTCCACTGAAGTAAACAGAGGTGAAGTCATTGATTCAGCTGCGTTCTTAGCTTGCCTTGGTCCGCAGATTGCAAGGATGTGACTGTAATCACTAACTGCATTACTGATACCTGCTTGTTTCTTCTGTGAAGGAAAACTGCTCAGAGGCTGTCCAGTGGCACAAAGTAACTGTTCTAAATAAAGCAGAATTTTGTGATTGTTTTTACTACACAGAGGAGATCTAGAAAGCTGCATCCTTTTTTTTAACTACACAGCAAAATTAATGACAAGTGTGTGTTTTCAGAATGGGAGTTGGAATTTCTTTATCAAATGGGAAGTGCAAACATTTGAAATGATCTCAACAACAGAGTAATGAGAAATAGCCATTGTGACAAGGATTTTTAAAAACCTTCCGAAAGGGATTAAGGAACTGCAGACTGTGAAATCTTTCATTCATATTAGAAAAACTAGTAGAAGCCCTCATAAAATATCCAATCATCAATCAAAAAGTGATAAATATTTTATAATAAAGAAAAATGGACAGAATTGTTGCAGAAGAAAGTTGTACCTCACAAATTTACCACCGGTTTTTAAAGCTACTCAAGAGCAGGTAGATGTGGGAAATACAGGTTTTGTAATAAGTGTAGATTTTAAAACAGTTTTACAGCATTCATCTCCCAAGAAAAAAAAAAGCTGGAATCATAGCATGTAAGATCCCCTCAAAAAATCAGATCTGATCCAAATATATATGTAGGGTAGAAAAAAACAGCTGATTTTACAAGAAATGGAGATGCCCAGGATCTGTGCTAAGGCTTACATTGTTCAGTATAACAATAAATTATTTAGAAAAGGAAGATGATTTTACAGTTCCTGTTAATTCAAGGTTTTAAAAATGAATATTCAAATTATTTGCTGGCTGGGTAATGAACTGTCAGGGGAAATACAATGCTTATAAATGCAGGATCACAAACAAAACCAGTTCTAATGAGATCTATACAGTGGTGGGCTGAAAACTAAATATTACTACTATAGAAAGATTCTTATTAAGACTTTATTCTAATGTCTTAGAATAAAGTACAAAAGCAAAATTATTATTATTATTATTATTATTATTATTATTATGTGGTTATTATAAATCTGACAGGTTGCTATTTTGATTATTATTTCCTTATTCGTATCAAAAGAATACAGTGGCATAAGAACAGGTACAAAGGCGACAATTATAATCAAAAGTACAGATTTTCTTCCATATCAGCACAGGTTGACTAAAACTTGTAGATTTGGAAGAGAGAAGACTCAATAGGTTATGCTAGAAGTCACTGGTGAAAATCGTAAGTCAGAGAAGATGAGCAGAATGTAGTTATTCAGATGTTTATAGACAAAACTAAGGGGCAACAAATGAAGTTATCAAGCACTAGTGTGCAAGGAAAAAGGAAGAGGTGTGTGTGTGCTGTATGTAACTACTGAAGTCATAGAAGTAATTGTAAAGAATAGTAGAGAAGCCAAAATATGAACTGATTAAAAAGTAACATAAAAGGTATATAGTAAAATAATGTATCCATGACCCTAAATTACAAAGATACAGGTGTGATTTCAGGAACTCTATGGACAGCAGAAGGCTGGAAAAAACAGGTAGGTGAAGTATCATGTAACAATGCCTTTTCCCAAGGCATGAACTGCTCTCCTCAGGGAGAAACAAGGTGCTTCACTCTGACCCACTATTGGTTGCTCTAATATTATGTGCCTAATTATATCATGCCAAATATCTGAGCTTCTGTGGGAATCACATAAAAAATTATTTCCTTCTGACAATAAAACAAAACTTTGAAATCACAAGAAATTCCTCAAGTTTGAACATTTTTCTTGAACTTCTTTTCCAGGCCACATTCAGATAAATTTCTTTCCACCGTGGGCAGCTGGAATACTTCTACTGATTCCAATGCATAATTCTCCCTCTAGCATTTTTATCACACATATGTTCACAGTATTTTAAATAATACTGAATAGAGAAGGCCCTCCCTGGAGCCTTTCACAAGTCAGAGACAAAATTCTTATTGATTGCTTTGGGTTCAAACATTGTTAACTCACTAGGAAGGGATTGACTTTTTGACAATTGATTTAAGGGCAGGGAACTGGAAGATGCAGGTGTTTATACTTCATTGCTAGTTCTGAGAACCTATTATCATAGCATTTTACTACATTGCTTTCTTATTACTAAGTGTGGGCAGAACTACAGTGTGTCTCAAGCAGCATGACGCTTTCCCACAAAAAATTAGCATCGCTCTTTTTCTTATCTGGGAGCTGTGCCACTGGTTACTGAGCTGATTACTCCACTGAGCACATTCTGTACACTGCTCTTATTAACCAAAGAGTAACGTTTAAGCAGGAGGTTTACTGGAACTAGTGCTTCAGTCTTGCCAACAAATTTACCAGATCTGTGAAGAGGCCACCCCATATGGATGCATTCTCATGAAGTCTGCATAGGTGAGGAGACCACAGTATTTCAGTGTTAGCTTTATGTTACTAGAATCAGACTTGAAGACTTTATACTAAATAACCTCTATTCTACTACCTACCTAGCCAAGACTGAATAACAAAGAGCAATCATGCTAAATGAAACTTCTTATCCCATCATCTGAGTGATAGATTCTTACTCCTTGGGACAAGCTACTACCTTCCAAGTTGACAGCTGTCGAGAAAAATCTTAACACAGCCTAATATCTAAGCTCTTTGACTCAGTGCTCACAGCAGACTGAACATTTCCTAGCACTGCGTGAGACCACTACTGCTATGCAAGACTTATTTTTGCACTCTGGCATCTTGTGTCCCAACCAGTAAAGCACTGCACACAGCAACATCTGAATCAGCTGAAATCAGTAGTTAGTGTCTCTTAACCAAGGTATTGCTGTAAGGACTTCATGAGTGATGTTGAAGGAGCTGATCCTTTAGGTTCACAGAAGAAACTTTGTAAGGATTTTGGGAAATACTGTAAAGTCATTTATGTCTTATTAAAAACAAAAAAAGAGGACTGGCTAGGGTTGTCACAATACTCCCCGTGACTTAATTTATATTCTCATGATAAAGATTTAATAACACTATACTATACTGATCCATGGTTATAAATTCAATGGCCTTTACTTAGGTCTTTCACATAAGAGAGAGAATTAGGCAAAGTTGTAAAGGCCATGTGAATTGGATGGCAGCAGCTTATATTACTGTATAATGAATGCAGCCACTACCTTGTAACTTCACAATACTTCTCTACAGAGATAGCAATGCTTCAACTGAATGCATCATAGGAAACAAAATATATTCCAAACTAGGTAGGAAAATACTTTATGATCCTAGAAAAGAAATCTAATTAATCAAAACTCCTTTTTGTAGCATCCTATTAAACATAAAGCTGTTCACAAAGTACTTAATCATACATATTATACAAAGGCATGGTGATTTAGAAGGCACTGAGGAATGCTCAGTTAGAGAGTAACTCTCATTTGGTAAAAGTAATGAGGAATTCAGATTAGAATTTTTCAAATATTATTCCTTCAGACAAGCTACACTGTGAATTCTATGTATTACATAAGCTAGCAGATATCCAAAAGCTGTATGAATTACAGAAGGGCAAACAGAAAGCGTGGACTTGTATCAGAGGGCAGCTTCTACCAGTTCTTACTGCAGCTGGTTAAATTATGGCTCCTGCCAGTCCTCTCCACTCCTCTGCTGTGTGATAAAATGGCTGTTTCTGTTCAAACCAGATTCTCATTGTTTGTGTTCATCATCTGATACTTCTGACCAAGTTCAGTGGAAATACCCCTGTTCTCTCCCAGGGACCTTGACATAATGGATTGGCCACCATACAGCTTTCATGCTGGAGAGTATTTCTAATTTTAGGACAAAGAGAAACAGGAAAACAAGCCATGAGAGAGCAAGTTGCACATATCTTCAGTTTACTGTTAGGTGTGTCAGTAGCTGTAAACACAAATTCATTAAATGGCTCTACTCTCTTTGCCTGTCCTCTCCATTCCGCTTCAGGCTGGGATCCTGCTTCCCGCCTATCTCATTAAAAAAATTTCTGTGTTTATCTGGCTTTATGAACCAGGGCACCTTTCCCAGAGGGTGGTGTTTTCCCAGGCTTGTTTACCTTGTCTGAGGAATTTGCATTAAACTCTCACTCCAGTCATCTGGGAATATAATATATAGAACAGTGTTGGAAAGAGTACTTTTTTGGGGGTGGTGGGGACATTGAGTTTTGTTCGGATTTTGTTTGTTTGGTTGGTTTTTTTTTGGTTTTTTTTTGCATTTGCTGATGTTCTAGCATACATCTCAGTATATTAGTTTTGGAAGTTTCCAGGTTTCCAAGACCTCAATCTGAAACAAGTTGTCACTATTTAATACAGAGAGTATAGAAACACTTAAAGGCTGAGGAGAATGGGATGAGAGTTCCTGTCTTACTATGCATTACTATCTGCTCTTCTGTAAGGATGCAGCCAGTGAATTAAATCCATAGATGCACAAAAATGTAAAGCCTAGCAGAAATCTAAAGTAACAATATTAAGATATTATAATATCACAGGTAACATACATTTGTAAATCTTGGAGGAAAAAATAAAATATTGTTAATTTTTTCCACTGGTTCTCTTTGACATACTTAGAACAAATTCCATCTAAAATGTGAAATGGATGTCCAAATTTTGCTGCAGTCTCAGAGAAAAAAACAGTCTGTCCTAATTTTCAGGGTTGTCTTCTTTAAACAACAGAAATTCATTAGGTGACACGCTTTTAGCTTAAAAACTTCTGCAGTATTTACTTCTAGTCTCCTATGTACACTCAGAAGTGGGAAATGGATGCTTATCTCTCACCTATTCCTCTTATTTAATGAGTGAGTTGGATTGGTACTCAAACTCAGTTAAAAGTCCCTGGAGAAGGCTCAAATGTTAATTGTGGCCAGGACAACAACAATTGTGGCCATGTGATCCTGTGGTAGCATAGAGTGCATAATTGCTTAGTGGCTAGAATATTCACCAGGAATTTCTCTCAGGAAGTGAGAGAAGTGAAATCTATTTCTGAGTTATCCCAATGGAGTAAATGAGCACCTCCAGCACACCAGTGGAAGGTACCAAGCAACAGGGTAACTTGGAGAAGATTGCATCTGGGATGTGCAGGCAGGAGTGACCAGGCTAGAAGGAGAGTAGATTGGAGATGTCCCTGGTGCAGCCCATGTTTAAAGCTGGACCCTTTGTTTGGAGGGGCAGGCCTGGGCTTCTATCCCCAACTCCCAGTGCCACTTTTGCTCACTAGACAGTGACAGTTTAATATAAAACACCTATGCATTTCAAGATTCAGCTGCATAATACCTGTTCTAACCTGACTGCTGTTTTAGCATCTGGCACAATAATTTTTCATCTATTCTTGCTAATATAGAAACAAGGAGATGAAATGGATAAAGGCCTGAACTATCTCCATTGAATTCAGTGGCAGAGCTCCAATTCAAGTGAGATCAGTAACCAAACTTAAATTATGAACTCAGATCCACAACACAAATTAATGGCAAAAGTGAGATTAGAATAGATAACCCACTGGCAGGATTTATACACAGACAAACCAGCCATACTTCTGAGACATAACTCCACTTATGCAAAACTGTGATCAATAAAAATGACACACAACAACTGGGATTATTACAGTAATCTTTCTAAAATGTAAAAAAAAAACCCTGAATTTGGTAGAGGCCACATGCTTGTAATATGGGCAGGATGCTTTGCAAAGTGACAAACGTTTGCTTAATTCTGAAACACCAATGTCATCAGAATCCCATTTCTTTTGTTTTACCTATCACGTCTGAATGCAGCCACATTGTCCCACTAATGCAAGGTCTGTATGACATTTGTCCACCTTAGACTTCTCCTTACAGAGAGAGCAGCATAACTTTGGTTTTTTTGTACTGTCACGGGTATCATCTGTGCTATGTAAATGGCAAAAAAAATAGACAGAATCCTCTTACTGACTTTGATATTTTCTATTTAATATAAATATGAACAATCCTACACTCAGTGATTAGCACTGAGTTTCATAGAGACTGTTTTTCAGATCTAGATTCAAGCACATAAAATATTTGGTGACAGCATGTAAATACAAGGTTCTGTATCCCAGAACCTGCTTCAGAAACATCCTCTGTAGAATTTAGGTGACTGATGTACTTGAGGGAGGACATTCACAAGGTGAGCATCTCCTTGATCACAGAACAGAGCAAAAGTGATACTCTAGATGAAATTCCTTTGTAGCTGGGTCCTTGAAGATCCAGGGAAGCATAAGTTTAGCTGCAGTTCAGGGAAGCATAAGTTTAGGTCCTGTGTTGATGCTGGACTCCATGCAACAAGCATATATACCTGCAGTTGAAATGAAGCTGTAGCATTGGTGCTGAAACTAAGCTGTGAACATTGCAGTCGTCAGCACTGTGGCTGGAAAGTGGGGAGAGAGAGGTGGATGCACCAATCCGCATACAGATAGTCTAAATCTTGTTATTTAGTATAAAATAGATGAGTCAAAACCCAGGATACCTCTTTCCGTATGACTGACTAACCACCAGACTCTAAAGCCAGGTTTGTATGGCTCACTGGCTTGTGAAATTGTGTGCTCCAGCTTCACAAGAAGGGTCTGTGAGCACTTTGTGTGCCTTCTTGCTGCTCTGCTCTTCATCCTCTGTCAGTGTGTGGCTTGGGGGTTCACATTTCCCTGGGAGGGAGGTGGCAGATATGCATATGAATTCTTTCAGGGTGAGAAGGAAAATTAATTAAGTGCTTCCTTTGTAACTGCTATAATCCCCAGGTTTTTATGTAAAAAGGTCCTTGTCCAGTCAATAACTTTCACAAGAAAAGCTGAATCCTGCTCAATTACTTAAGGGAATGGTTTCAAGTTTCCACTGCAGGGGGAAGGGGAGCAAGTGGCAGATCTCGAATAGACAGAAGCACTTTTTGGCAGACATTCATTGAGCACCTCAGTGTATGTCAGCTTAATATATATGTCTGACTTCTCTAGTGACCCTGAGCAGGTCTCTGCATAGTATAAGGATCTGAGCTTCCATGTGAAGTATCTGTTTCCCCAGGCCTGTCAGGGGAAATTAACTGAAACTTCTGGATTTCATTCTACACTTTCGACGCAAAACAGTTAAGAGCCTTGGTGCCTCATTTATAAATAACTGCCTACTTTCTTCAACAGAGTGCTGTCCTCTTTTAGAGTGTATCATGCACAGTGATATATTTGAAAATATCAAACCCTGATATTTTAGAGAATTAAAATGGAGATCAGATTATGATTCAAGGCAATTAACATGAAGTAGTTTGCCAAATTTTCATTTTGTGAGAGATAGAGAGGGAGAAGATTAAGCCAGATGACATGAACTGTCAGTGCCATTTTCCATGTAATGCCCACCAATGCAGAGGTTAATTCAAGGAAGCAGAACATGCCACAGACTCTGATTTGTAGGTATAAAGTCATAGTTGGGATATGTTTGTGAACAGCTTATATTAGAAGCAGATAGCTTTAAATAATGCTGATTAAATAGTAATCTGATTTTTGAATCAGAAAGCCAGAATCAACAATTTTCTGCTCTTTCAGCTGACTCTTAAGAGTCATTTGTCAAAGCAGACAAACCAATAAGAGAATCATGTTTTCCAAGTGACTTTGCTCTATTGACTTGGAATACATTTTCTCAACAACCCTTCTTCCCATTAAATTCAAGTTGTTATTTGATGATACAGTAAATCCAGATTAGGGGTTTTAGTGCCACATTCTAAAATTATCTTGGCTACAGAATAAAAAAGCCCTCTAACACAGCCTGACCTCAATCTATTGCAAATTTGTTAAAACAAAACCAAACTAAAGCTAGGGTTCTTGTCATGCTGTCAGGCTTTATGCAGAATCAGGTATTGTTTGTCACTCTACTCTAACTTTGTGCCACATCAGGTAGCATTTTGCAGCACCTGCAGCTGCCAGAAAGTCCGGATAGAAGCATAAAGTCAACACTCTTTGTTTGTTGTGTGCTCTGGGTAATTCAGCATAGATGTGATTGTTTGCACATAACTAATCCATATCCTATTTGTACTGGTGAGTCACCTGGTAAAGCAGAGGCTCTGTAAGAGTTATCATGAAAGCAAAATCCTATTTACCCACCAAGGGAATGGAAAGGAAATACAACAGAGTGTAATTAACTACAACAGAGTTAACTATTAACTACAGCAGAAAAATTAAAGGAGCTTAAGGATGCCAGCAACATCTTTTATGAATATGTGCACTCAGTGAGATTGCACTTAACATACACCTGGTGCACATACTCATAGCTGCTCCCTACAGCCAGAGAAGGTCCAAGGAATTGGTTGTGCCATGTGAGGAGGTAATGACTGCCCGACACAGCACGTCTGATGCTGAACCAACCACATGCTGACTCTGAGGATCTTCTCAGAACAGCAGCCCAGGCGTTTGGCCACAGTAGTTACCTTTTGGAAGGCATCCTGTGAAATGCCTGCATGATTTGCCTTTCACACTTGTCTATACATGTGGGAAAAAGTGTTATTTCACTAATTCTAAATTGGAAGAAAAATACCCTCTTCGTCTTTTTAAAAAAGGGAGTTTTAAAAAAGGGAAAAAATGGAAAATTTTATTTTTCCCTTAAAAAAGGGAAAAAAAAATTAAAAAAACCACAACCACATTTTCAGAATTATAAACCTTTTAATATTGACTGCACACTGGTAGAATGAATGTGCTTATTCCTTATTCTTTGTAGCTGACTTTTTTAAAATGCTTTGGAGCGATTTTAAAATGCTTTGGTCCATTTGTTAAGAAAATCCCTTTATTTTCTCATCAGGCTTCCCACAGTTGTAGGACAATATCTCATTTCCCTCACCTTTTTCCTCCTCTCTCTCTCCCAAACACATCCTAGGATGTATCTTCTTGTTTGAGAGGCCAGTGCATTACCCCAGTACTAGCTTTTAATGTGCACAACTTGGAAAGTGCCTTAGGCTGGCACACTACTGGATCTCTTCCCTTCTAGATGAAGCATATCAAAGTGAGAAAAACTTCAATGCCCTGCTGCTTTGGCCTCTGATCACTCTTGAATTCACAGAAAAAAAGAAAAAAACAACAAACCAAAACCTCCACTAAAAATTTCTTGTTGGTAAACTGAGCAGAGAATATATATTGAAGGCATTAGTGAAGCCAGCTGAAGTAACCCACTCAAAGAAAATAATTAGATTTTTTTTCCAGTGCGCTGTATTCATTTGAGGTTAGTGGTTAAATACAAAAGATTTATATCAGAGTTTACCCTTAATGAAAGTATTTGTGTGGATGATCTCTGTTCAGTTGCTGTTAGTAGGGATTTTGCAAGATGTAATTTTCAACAAAGCAGCAGACCATCTTATTGAGACTATTATCAAAAGTTCATTAAATTAGGGGTGTTGATTGTAATATAACATAACTGTCATTCCTGATTTCTTATGTTTTTTCTAAGCTGGAAGAGAAATGCCTTACTGGAGAAACTAATAACATCTGCTGTTCCAGGAGCACAAATTGAGTCTATTACCTGAATATCCTGTACACGTAGAAAATAACTAACTATATAGTACATGTGATAGTGTACAGGAAACACGAAAAGGGAGAAATCTTATGGTTCTTCTGTAATACATTTATTGTGGTGTCATTAGAGGAAGCCAGACTGAACACAGGAGAGAAAGATGAGGAATCACACAAGACATCTCTTTTATATTCATAGGAATTATTCACATAGGCCAGTGTCTGAGGTGTTCAACCCTGACTGTCAGGTGGAGTTGCTGCCTACCAGGACCACAGTGCTTCCTCTCTTCTGCTTCCCAGAGTCACGCTGTTAACTTGGGGCTCTGCTTCAACGGAGTCCTGGTAAAGCCTTTCATTGCCCATAGTGCCCTCAGTCAGATCCTTTTCTTTGTATCCTTCCCAGGTTCTTGCCTTGTCACAGCTCCAGCCTGTTACCCCTGCTTTCTCTTCTCTCCACAGAAAAAAATGCCGAGAGGCAATATGCCTACAACAGCAATGAAGTATCTAATAGCGAGTGAAATCACGGATTTGATAAAGGTAACAATGCAAATAAATCAAATATTATTTTGACAGGACACCACACAATGGTATGAGCAGTAAACCAGAATGTTGTATATTCAACAGAGCACACAGCACAGAGTAGAAACCAGCAGCTCTTGAAATGCAGCTATAAACATGGAGTAATTTTTGAGTAAAGTCCCACAGGAACAATCTTTGACCCTAATTTTAATATATATTTTAATTAACTAATTAAATGACATAAAACCCCAACTCAGATATCACTACAGTTGCTTTTGGCACTTTTGTGAGAGGAATGCTGAAAAAAAACAAAACGCTGCTTTGTTGGCATTGTTTTATGTCATTTGCTTAGGTAATGATATGACTTTTCTCATGATCAAAAGTTAAGTCACATACTTAATCAGGAACATTAACCTACTGTTCTCCCAGGACTGGAGGAGGGGAACCAAGAGGAGCGGACTTCGACTGGATCTGAGCCCCGGGCAAGTTAGACTTCCCGAAGTGATGGTTGCAGAAAAAAGGACAATAGAGCTCACTGATATATAAACAGGGGGATAATGGTTTGAAGGGGGAAGATTTCTTTGTTGTACCTGCAGTTGAATAGGTAGTTAATATACAGCAAACGAGTTTCGTTTGTTATGTATGAGGTCAGATGAACAGTCCCTTCTGGTCTTAAAATATATTAATTTATGTATAGGGGAAAAAAAATACTCTCACAAGGCTTTATCCAAGCTGAGAGAATCAGTGGAGTGCAGAAGGAATAGTAATTCAAATTCTAGTTATGATTTTTACAAGAAAATTGCAAAGCAAATCCCAACAATTTTTTAGATAATTCAAGGTTTTCCAAACTGAAAATACCAACATTTCAGCTATTTAAAACTTTGCATTCCTGTCTTTTCCCTTTTCACCTCCCTTTCACCAGTGAATGAATGATGTTCAGGGATTTCACTCCATTTTTAGTCCTCTTTCTCCCACACCCTTCTCTCTCTATTATTCTCAGGAATTCCTCATTTTTGAAAATGTTAGAAAGCAGTTCTAGGAAAACTGAAGGTCTCCAGTCTCCAGACCCTCGCTGTTTCCCCCCAGCTCGCTCTGAGCAGCCCTGCCTCTCACCAGCTGCCAAAACCCACACAGGGCAGCAGCCAGACACCCTGCAACCCACCACCACCTGCACTGTTCCCCAAGGAAAAGGATCAGGAAGTTTTATGGGGCGATTCAAAGTGGCTAGCGCAGTTTGGAAAATCTGGGCATCTGCATTTCTCTCCTTTTCCCTGTCTTCAGTGAAGTGTTATATGGCAAATGCAAACTGTCTCGAAGACAAAAAACAAATTAGGAACCTTGCACATGTCCACAGAGTGAAATCCAGACTGCCTGACAACAGGACCAACAATAAGTTAATGATTTCTACAAACCAGGACCTAATCATGTACTCACAGGTTACAAAAAAAAAACCAAACAAACAAAAAAACCCACAAAAACAAACAAACAAACAAACAACACCAAAAAAAATATCACAGTGTTGTCTTCAGACCATTTGGTAATACTCAGTATGTAGTTTTCTTTAGAGTTGTCTGGCAAGAGAGTGGGGTAAATGTGGACTCTAGCATTAGAGACATTTAGAAATAGTTTTACCAACAGCTGGATTATGAATGCGTGAAAATATCACTCCAATCCTTTCAAATTGCTATTTAATTGGTGTTTAATAAAAACTCAAACATTTAAAAGAAGAAAAGGTATCACAGAAGGAGTTTTCTTAAACTAGCAGAATCTGGCGTTGAGGAATTTGGAAGGTGTTTTATATGGATTTTTGTGGGTTTTAGCTGGGCGGCTAAAGTATACTACATTAATTTTGAGTCTGCACTTACAGACTGCAACAGAGTGGAGAGTAAACAATTAGGTTTGTTTGCTCTCTGAATTGTGATACTCTAGGTCTTTCACTGATTTAAAGGTATGTTGATCATATTTTATGCTTTGACAGCACATGCCAATCCAAGATCTCAAATGTTTTATAGCAGTTAATCAGCAAAACCTACAGAGTATTTCTCCCTCTTTAAGCCAGATACTCTAATGTTGAAAATGCAAACACTTTATATCTACTAATGAAAAGAAAATGCATGATAATGAAAAAAAAAAATCTTTTTTTGTGACAACACAAGTGTTAGGAATCCTATTTTGTCAACAGAGGGGAAAAAAAAGACTAGAAAAGCTGATAGTCACATCACAGTCAGTTAATAGCAATGCAACATGTCAAACTACTAAACAACCACTCTAGCAGCAACCACGACTGGGATATGGATTTTGAGGGTGCTCAGTACCCAGTAAATCCTGTGTTTCTTCAAGTAAAGGCTCAATAACAGCAACAGGAGCTGCAGTTCATAAAAAATAGCCATCTGCCAGTTCCCTTCTTTACCTTCTCAACAAGGCTCCTCCCGGTGAGAATACAGGATTAGAAAGGCTTGTTTCTACTGTGATGGTAATGGGAAAATGTCCTAAGGAGAGGCTGAGAGAGAGCATGTGCTGCTCCAGGCAATGCTAATGAGGGGGCCATTCATTAGCACAGTAGCCTTCTCTGACATAAATCTGCCCTGATCTGTTAACATTTGCTAATAAGTAGTTTACTGTAATAAATTAGAATAAATTGTACCAGCTAAATTGCCTGTGAAGTTTCAGTTTCTCTTTGCAAGACTTGAGCTGCCTATTTGGTTCATTGGCTTGTTCCATTTGGTCCTGCTCTGCTCTGTGTGGGTCCCTGCACCACTGGCCCAGCTCCCCACTACAGATCCACATGCACCCAGGAGGTCTAGGCAAAACAAAATCCCTACCATTGAGTTTCACTTGGTTTCATTCTGAAATCATGCAAAACCAGACGCCTTATTTTTAGAGAAGGTAGTGAATGAAGTTCACAAATGACTTTTCTAAGAATATTCCAGACAACCTGGGCTGAGATTTGGAGTACATAAGTCCAGTCTGAGGTGTTAAGCCAAGACAGTACTGCTCAGAAGATCAAGCTCTTTTGCAAGTAGGTACAGTAAACTGCTGGTGCATATGCTGCCATCAGCACTGTTGACCATAGAATCTAGTTGAATAAGTAAAAAAATTAAACAGTTGCTCCTTAAGCTGTTTCTTTTCCAAGGATGAAGTCTGACATGGCAGACAATAACAAAAGGAAGGGGAAACTATTTTTTGCCATTGGCTGTGAATTCCCTCATACCACTGATGCACATCATGCATGTGCGCAGATTTAAGAAGCTAAACAAGAAGAAAAATTTCTTTTTTCTCGCCATGAGTTTAGTATGCTGATGATCCAGAAAGCTTAACCCCGTTCATTTAAGAGTCAGACAACTCACTCAAGTCAACCAAACCATCAATGATTATGAAAGAGGAAGGGAAAGTGTGCTGCTCCTCTTTCATAAGAGGAGCAGAAGGAACATAAATTGAGAGGTAATAGGTCTTTCTGTAAAGCAAAATTCTACCCTCAAAGATCCTACATATTATTTAAATAGTCTTCAATCAGTGACATCCTTATGTAAATATCATTAATAGAATCTAGATGTAGTATCACAGAATGATTGAGGTTGGAAGCCACCTATGAAGGTCACCTGGTCCAACCCTTCTGCTCAAGCAGGGCTGCCTAGAGTTGGTTGTACACAACTTCCCTGGGCAGCTTCTGCCAGTGCTCTGTCACCCTCACAGTAAAAAGTGCTGCAGTTCAGAGGGATCCTCCTGAGTTTCAGTTTGTGTCTGTTGCCTCTGGTCCTGTCACTCAGTACCACTGAAAAGAGACAGACTTCTTCTTTGTACCATCCCCTCAGGTATTCGTACACAGTAATGAGACACCCCCCTCCCTCCTCTCCAGGCTGAACAGTCCCAGCTGTCTTGTCCTTTATCCACACGAGAGATGCTTGTAAAAATCTTTGAAGAAAAATGTATATATTTCTTCTCCTGTGAGGTCGGGTGATAGAAGACAGGATGCAATGTGCATTAGAATCTATTAATTGATTATACTGATTTATAACAACTTGAAATCTTGTTTGATCAATAGAATCTAAAGAGTGATTCATCCCATCTTAAAGTAACTTAAGGTGAGATGAACTATGCTGTAAAATTCCCTACTTCATTAAAGAAGGCAATAGTGCAGTTATTCACACTGAAGGAGAATAAACTTGGACAAAACTGCATCTTGTAAGTTACACAGGCCCCTAAAGTAGAATTTGCTACAACATAAACTAAAAATATAACCGACATGATTATTCTGCACAGAAGATATGAAGGGGATATTCTAAGGTGCTAAATTAACACCATGGTCCCTAAAACAGACATTCAAATTATTAAAAAAAAAATCTTTTCTCAACAGCAGAAATCTCTTGTCTTTGACATAACAAGATTTGGAGGTTTCAGTCTTTAGAAACAGTCCCTGGTAAACAAATTTACTACAAATATACTATTATTTGGTTCATGGGGAAATACTCCAAAAGTTGGCCTATACCACAAAGGTTTTTATATCAGCTGCTCTTTATGGGGTAATTTATGAAGCAGAATAGGAGACAGGATAATTGTCATTGCAAGGAAGATATTTAATGTATCAGATATTGATCACATAGCAATTTACTGTAGAAATTCAGTTTTGGTACACTACTGTATTCCTTTTGTTTAATCAATAGCCTCTGGTTTGTCTGAAGCTTTTTGCACATGAAAGTATGTACAGTGGGAGAAAGGAGAAATTATGGATGAGCTTCAGAGGAGCTTTGATAGGATACAGATTCAGCTTCCTTTTAATCATCTGGATATCATCTGGACAATCATCTGCTTCTTCACAAAAGAAAACAAACACCAGACATTTTTGGCATGAGATTTAAGTTGGCTTGCATTAAATAGCAGCTGTAGATCAAGTCCCTCCATAGTAAATCCTCCACCCTTCTTTCCATAGTGATACTAATTTTAAATATTTAGGTTTTCATGTAGATGAGACTGTGTATTTATGGAGACACACTCATGCATTTGTTTGTAGAAAAGGGGTTGAGATGAAATTAGGTGTGTTTTATTATTTGAAGACTTGTTATACTTTGCCTGTCAGGAGAGGTTTAGCACTGTAATTAACGTTTCTATGAATTAAACACAGAAGTCTAGTACATACAGTGACAGTATTTAAGTAAAATATATGGTTGCTCTATCATCTGTTTAACAGACTTCTTCAGTTCATATCTCATGTTCATTTTGAGTATCAGTGAATCTCTGATTGTTCTTCCTCTAAAATACCACTGTTGCATTACATGGAAAAGAAATGTAAATTTATAGTACTACAAAGAACAAGAGAGTCTTTTCAATATTCTCCAGGTACTCAGAATATTTGACATGGAGTTTAGGCGCAGATGTATATCTGGGGTACCACCTCTATGTATGCCTTTTTGGTTCTGAAAATAATTCCAAATGCTGAAAACACTAAGTTGAAACAACTCTTTAAACATCCTATTTCCCCTCAAAGTGGTGCAAATAATATTTAAAATATTTTGCCAGTTTACAAGAATATAAGCTAATAAGCAAGTAGATAAACATGCTTTACTGGAACATCTGAATTCACATTTTCAAAATCTTAAGTGTCAGTCTGAAACAAAGAGAAGAAGTTACCAAGATAGTTCAGATACCCGCTCTTGTTATTGCCAGTAAGGTCTTTGACAGGTGGGAGACCTTTAGAAATTCAGGTACTTTTGTACCTGTTGTAATGACAACTGCTAGATGTTGTGAAAATCCATTTGATAAAGTGAATGGTCTTTCAGCCCAGTTGACAGTCAGTGCACACTAATCAGAAGGATAAATCCAGCTTGGTTTACTCTCACTTGTTTTTCCGTTATCTGTCTGCAAATTGGGTCTTGAACAGTTTGTGACTTCAATGTTTCTCTGACACTGGATCTGGAATAACTAGGAAACTCCATGAACCGAAATCTTCTCCAAGCGAAAAGGGCTGCAGTCAGACATTATCTTTCAATATTCTGAAAGAAAACAGTACAGTAGCTGAAACCAAAAGGAATGCAGGGAAGCTCACAAGCATCATCCAGAATGAAATGCATACAGAGGATGTCTTAAGAGGTTCTACCATTCAGAAGCTAACCACAATGTTATTTTCTTGATAGTAGATAAGTAAAGAAGCTTAGTAATAACATGCAGGAAGATAGGGTCATGCTGACATCAGGAGATGGATGTTGGGAAGGACAAATGCAGTAGAAATATGGTAGATTATAGACTAGAAATTAAGATGGAAAACCAGTACAGAATATAAGGAGAGGTTTCCTTATTTTACCAAATCAACATTTTTTCCAATGGTTTAAGTCCTTTTCTCCAGTTCACAATGCAGGGTCCAGACAGTTTCAATGACAGAGCTGACTGTATCTCACCACAACTCTACTGCTCCTGAGATGAAGAATACAGGAAAAGCTCCACAGACCATTCCTTAGGGTTATACCAAATAAAGGATATTCAGAGATAAAGATTAAGCCTATTTTATTCAGGGAGATGGGACTACCATGCTTTGAGGATTTTTAAGATTTCAATTTTCAGAGAAAATGATGTGACATGATTTTAGTTATGATAAACTCCATATTTTCAAAGCTGCTTTCCAAAAATATACCTGAATTCACATTAACCAGTTTTGCTACATACATTTAGCTCTTTTTTACTATTGAAGATATTAACTAACTAAACCGACAATAAATTAAGAAGCTATAAAAGGATTTACACATCACTTATTTTGAAACATGAGCTTAATTGAACATATGTTTTTACCTAGAGAGGAGCTTGCTGGTTTACCTGTAACCACACAATGTGGTGAGATTGCCACATAAATGGACTGGGCAAGTGAGTGTTGAATTTGGTCTCCAATACTTCTGAATTTTATTATATCAGTGAGGAGAATATAGAGATATACAGTCATGTAAACTTATTCCAAACAATAATAAGTAATGAAAACTGGCATATAACAGAGGAATAGATGAAGATTTCAGAAGAGATAATAGAAATAATTCCTTTCCATCATCTTTTCCCTAAATTCTTTATGATTCTGTATTCCAATTACTTTTCAAGGCCAATGATTAACTCTCCTCACTTTAATCAGGAGAAATGTAAAAAAATCTATGATTAAATAAATCAATTGGGTAACTATTTACCTCTTTTTCATACCTACCAGTGAATCTTCTACATCAAAATAATGTGTTCCTTGAATTGCTGACCAGTTTTCCTCAACTAGCCCATGGGGTGGTTTAGTGTGTGCAGAACATTATTCATGCTGCATGTGGCTTAATCTTTATAGCAACAGACTTTTCTGAACAATAGTTTATAAACACAAGCCATTCTGTTATTATTCCAGGAGCAAAGAACCAGATTTTGCTCTAGAGCGTATGGGCAACTCTTTTCCTCTTTTGAAATGTGCAGAATCAACACAAACTTGCACCAGAAAACCTGGAAGGAGGGTTTTTTCCCACTGTACAGCACAAAACAATGCTATTGAATGGATGGGATCACACATGCTGAAGTTAGCACACTGTTATGGCCCAGTCTGCTCAGCGAGTTTGAGGGAAGATTATTTGGTTCACTCTGGGTGATGCTCGGGAGAAACAACACAATTCTTAGGAGGTTCAATAAAACCTTTTACTTGCAAACTTTAGAGCATTAAGGTAGAATGAGATACTTGGCAAATTTTAAAATGTAGCAATATTGGTTAGAACCGCAGCAATACAAAAGCATAAAAATAACAGTTAAAAAATGTTTAAAGGAAAATGAAGAAAGAGAAAGAAAGGGTAAGAGTAGAAAGCTATACAGTCACCACCCATGGGTCCAGCAGCAAGAGCTGGTTGTTGCAATTCCAGCAATTTGCTGGTCAAAGCAATGGTTGCAGTCTTGGTCTGTCGGGGTGGGGGAAGCCCACGAAACACAACGTTCAATGGGTTAATACACGTTCAGGTATAGGTGCGAATGCCTAAGTACCTCCCATGGGGTGGGGAATTTCACACTGTATGGGTATGATCCTTGTATGAAAAGGGAGGTTACTGTAGGTGATTTGAATAACCTTTTAAAGATGCTACATTAACTGTAACAAAGCTAGGCTTCTACTTTTGGAGTGTAGCTTTGAATCACACCCAAACTAGATACTTCAAACAGTCAAAAATCTGCTTTAAAACCCCTCCGGGGGTCTCTTTTGGATGAAAAAACGACAAATCTCAGACTTTTATGGTGGAAAAGTGTCTTCCACAACATACCCGAAGACTGTTGACACTAGAACAATTCAGATTTATTCTGTTATGGTAGCAATAATAGAAGACTTACAACAAATGGACCTGAAATTTATTGCCATAAAAATAATTTAGAAAAAAGAAACTGGTTAAAATATTTTCAATTGGACTACATTAACATACTCTCTGTTCCTACAGCAACTGCAGTGGAGTTATGGAAAACGGGAAAATACCAAAAACCTGCAAGTTTAACTACAACTGAATTGCCTGATGCTAGGTAGAATGAACACAGGAGAACCCTATTAAACATCGACTCATAAATTGACTTGATTTAGCCACAAAGTGAGCCCCAAAAGGATATTTTTGCAGTCATTTATTAAAGAAAAACCTGTGGTTTACATTGATACTACATAAGCAAGTGTAGATGAGTAGAAGACAACTGATGCTGTACACACTTCAGAGGTATTAATTTTGGACTACTTCTGCTCTGATTCTATGGACTGAATACCCATGTCTTGGTTAAAACTGATAGTAGGTTCAAAATGATAGGAGAGGATCATAGAGTGTCTGACTTGGAAGTGACTCGCAAAGATCACTGAGTCAAACTCCTGGCCCCGCACAGGACAACCATAACCCTTGATGACCTGACAGACAAAAATACAGAGTAACTGCTCAACCCTCTAGACTTCATTTTCTTAGAAAAATGTAGAATAAAGCACCCAAACATTACCAAAATTACCACAGAAGTCTCAAAAAAAGTATGTACCTAAAGTAAGAAATACACAATCCTTTATAAGCCTTGCAATCAAACCTCAGGCTGACTCACTCAGTGTGTGAGAGCAATGGGACGCTGCAGATTTTTTAGCTGGAGCCACTAGCTGTTAAGCAAATATCTTTCTTTCAAACTATTCACTTCCCTTTTGGTTTTAAGTTACAAGGGCAAACAGAGCTAAAAGAACAAGTTGAAGCAAAGAGGCACCAAAATTCTGCAAAGGAACCAACCAGAAAAAGGCATTCCTTCATTTTCTCATATTCGCACAAATGGAAATCTGAAAAGTGAAACGCTAATGGTACTTTCAAAGTGTTGAGTATCTTGGGCAATTTAAATCCTTACTGCACAGAGAAAGACATTTCCTCAGAGTTATTCTCTGCCAATATCAGAAATTCTCCTTTATTAAACGAGTTCAAGTAACAGCTCAGTGTTTCCAAACTTAAAGAAAATGTGAACTGTTATGTTTTCCACAGAGCAAAAGAGACATATTTTCTTTTCTGGAATAAGTAATTTTACATTAAGTGAAACAACAAAACCAGAAAAATGTATTAAATAATAATAATAACAATAATAATAATAACTTTTTTTTTAAAGTTCCATCTGGAAACCACAGCCAGCACCAGAGAGAGTAAAGTCCTGGAAGCATATCCCACATGTAAAATGGAATTGTTACTGCTGTATATGACAGTTTCATATACTTCTGTAATGGCACTTCTGTTGCTTTCCTCTTGAACTGGAAAATATTTTAATCCATGATTCAAAGTTTCACTGTATTTGGTATTCCTGACTTTCTGTCAGAAGCAGTTCATATTCTAGAAGATTATAAAGTATATCATATGAATATATCATTTATGTAAGAGTAAAATAGTATGGACCAGTCTGGAAGTGATGACATTAACAAATATTACTGGTTTGAAATGAGATTATTTCTTAATCTATCTAAAAAAAAAACCACCATTTTTTTCAATCAAGGACCCAACTTTCCTTCCTTGAATTCCAAATTGAAGTTATTCCTAGAGAACAAGCAAAGATAAAGAAACTCAAGACAGGGACAGACTGACTGCAAATGTCTTGGCTAGGATGTTATGACTCCATATTGTGGAATGCAAAACAAAGACAGGAAAAAAATTACCTATATTAAAAGTATGAAAACCAGAACTTCATTATTTCTTAATGTCATATTAAGAACTTAGAAAGCAGCAATGCATCTGTTGCCCTGGTTTTCGCTAAGCCTTCTGTTTTAACCTTGGAGTCAGAATTTTTCTCACACAGTTTCATGTAAACAATAGCCGATGTTTATTTAACCGTCTATTCTGTTTTTCATTCCTTTTGTGATAAGAGAAAGTTGATGAGCATCCTTTTTCTCCAGTGGGATTGAGGAGGAAGTGACATGTTCTCCAATCCCTTGTGGAGTTGAGAATTCTATAAGACATGACATATGTAAATAAAGTTCCTCTTTTCCCTCCTTTCTGCTGAACCTAGCAGGTGTGAGAGTGTCTTTATTGTGTTTTCCCAGACACATGCATCCAGTGATGAGGTCACTGATGGACCTAATCCAGGATTTTTATTCCTTTAGGATTTTTAGATGATTTTTCAGAAAATACCATACAATTTCAGATCTTTGATGAAAGGGAAAATGTTCCCAATGTACAGGGCACCTAGAATTGCACTTCCTGGGGCAGCATTAGCATTGCATGAAAACCCAAGTTCATGTTCTCTGGGAAAGGGATGGGTTACTGGGATGCACGGTGTCATCATCACTAACCATCACAAGAAACCACTACAAGCTGCAATTCACTTTACTAAGATGGTACTGCAAGGATAAGGAACAACTCACTAACAGCATTACTAATTACAGAGATACACATCAAAGCATGCCTTCTGGAGACAAGCATTCTTACAGCTCTATAAAGCAGAAAGTATCTGCAAAATAAAATAGTTTGTTTATCTGTTGAGAGTGCTGAGAATGGCAGAACGTAGAAAAGTTCATACTCCAGAGTTAGCCGTATCTCAGAAGAGAACACCTCAGGAAGTTAGTCCCTATTATGGATAAAGCCAGAAGATGGAGTTTTGTTTAAAAAGACAGGATAAAGCAGTAGCTCCATAGGATTTGGAAGTTAGCACAAAAGCTTGCATCACATGTTTGAGATAAGCTGAGGCCCATCACAAGCAGAAATGCAAAATCAGTAGCATACACAGATTTATGAAAAATTATTCCTAGTCGAGCAATCAACAGAACTAGGAGATCTGTAATATATCTTTTAATTGTTAAAAGTTACAGGAATTACAAGATAGCAGCAGATTAATACTCCACTTTCTATGAAGTGCACTGAATGGAGGGCAAAATTAAGGTCACAGGCAAAGATGTCTGTATTGCTTATAAAGCCTATCAACTGGTTGCTCCGGCTGTGCTGTGACCTAACACCACTCTGACCAAGAGTTTCTTATTTCTTCTTTACACTTCCCTATCATCATTTCTACTTGTGTGCACTGAGTCTCACTTACAAATTCAGGCAGAGACTCTTTTGATCTTTGAAAGATGTGTAACAAACCTGACTTGCTGAGACAACAGGCCTCCATGCCCCACGGTAGAACACAAATCAGTCAGTGTCAATTGGAAACTTAAACACAAATTATCACCTAATCGGTGCTTTGCAAGCAAATGAAGATAGAGTCCCAAGACATCCTAGAGTGTCACAGTAGTTACCAGGCATACAATGAAAGACCTGAGAAAAGAATGCATCAAAGAGCAATGTTTTTGTTTCACACTAGCAGAAGAATGAATGACAGAACAAAAAAAGCAGTAAATTATAGGGGATGACAATGAGCCAAAGCCCATGTACTCAGGCCAGCAGATCTGAGTACAGCCCTCAAGAAGTGGGAGAATGGAAGATCCAAACTGCATTGGAACAAAGTGCATGGGTGACACATGGCAGATTGCCCTGCAGTAGGCAAGGCAAGCAATGAAGAGTTATCAGTGACCTCGTCATATGCAGTTATGCCATGTATATGCCAGGATCTGAACTTAACAAGAATCTCATTGGTCAGTGACACCCAGTGCTTCTGATTTTTCTGCAAGATTTGCAAATATCACATAATAGCAAACAACATCAACAGGAATCCAGAGATTATATTAAATAAAACCCAAACAATCACATAGAGAAGACTAGCATTATCATGATGATGTGAAGGGAGAGGATGGATTCCTGGAACATCTGCACACTATTAAAATCTGTCTCCAGCAGGTCAAGAAGGCTTTCACAGAAAACACAAAATAGTTACTAAAGGAACTTGTGCATGCAATTCAAATCAAGGGATATGGCCTCGAACTGTTCATTAGTTGCTTCCTAAGGTGTGAATATAAGTTCCCTTACAACAAAGCTATTCATGAAGTACATGCTGAGCTCATACTGTCTCAGTAGAGGGAAGTTATAAACAATATGCGATGAAGATTGTTTATACCTTCTGAAAAAAGCATTAACTTGTGCATTCTCCAAAACCATCATCCTGGAAACGCCTCCAATCCAGACTTTTTGCTCTCTGTTTTTTCTAAGAGAGGATTTTCCCTGAGTCTGTCAATAATCCACAAGACTGTTCTGATGGTCATGTTGGAAGCAGCTAGTACTTTTCCTTCTTCATCCAGAAGTGAAAACAAGTAGTGTGAAAGCATTCCTTACTAAGACAGAGTCAGTTATTATATATGTATTAGAGTTTACATTACACTGAAGCAGATTTACAGTAACCAAATGAGGAAATCAGTGAAAGGAGTACTGATAGATATAGGGAGATGGCTAAGAAAGCCACTACAAGTTTCCTAAATGTTGGCTGCAGATGTTTGTCTACAAGTAACTATATTCTTTAAGAATCTCTGAATCCTCGCTTGGCGAATTAACTGCTTACCAAATAAGTAACTATTCTTAGCATGTTGCTCCTGGTAGTGTAAAATGTGCACTAGGGACCTCCAGCAACCTAAACTCAGGCAGGCCTTTGGTAACAGTAGTCTTGAGATTAGGAACAATTTAAGGTACCTGACTGCTCCTATGGGCCTAAGTCACTTACTCAACAATATATTTGAAGACAGTGGAAAATGAATTTTGACCTATATGCTAGAATTCTGTGCTCAGGCTATTCTTCTGTGACTGAATGGAAGCTGAATTTACCAGGTTAGCACTGTCCTTGATTATCTCAAAGCAGAATTATACTGTCTTTGTCTTTTTTTCTGAGAGTGACTTCATTCTATACATCACCTTTAGATGTGTTTTTTGTTTTGGTTTGGGGGGTTTTTTGGGAGTTTTTGGGGGGGTTCTGGTTTGGGGTTTTTTTGTTTGTTTGTTTGTTTTTAGGGGTTTTTTAGGTGTTTTGGGGAGAGAGAGGGAGGGAGGGAAGGAAGGGGAGGACATCAGTAGTTCCCTTTCCAAATATTTTTCCACATACAGATTTTATTTTTCTCTACATAAAATTTTGATCAACTTGTAACATCTGCTCTGCCTGATGCTAAGACAGTCCTTGCTGCTTATGTAAGGGAGAAAACTGAGAATTATTGGATTTGTCTACAGACATCTATAGTCTTTCCATGACCTTATGTCTCTTCATTCTGCAGAAGCTCCTGCCTTTGGATAACACAAAGTTTTGGAGAAGGAAAGCAGAAGGAGAGGGAGTCCATCTGCTAGTAACAAGAGCTTCCCCTGATGACCCCTAATATCTGCAACTGGAAATCCAAAGGAGAGTTAATGCCTGCTTCAAAGCCCGAGGCACAGTAACTTCACTTTCACTCTACCTGGCCACAAACCAGAGCTGCTGGCCTTCTTATTATGTGGCAGCCAGGAAGAATTTGGTCTAAACTGGACCCTAGCTTTCCTCATTCCTGTGAATCAAAGAATCACAAAATACATACCTATGTCTAGACACAAACAAAGCATGACCTTCTATTTTCACTGACATTTCACAACATTACTCCAAAAAAAGAACTGACACCTCCACAGGCAATGTGATCCCCAGAGAGCTCCATGTCACTGCACTGAAAGACCTCATTAACCATATACAGTTACGAGGTAATTAATATGTATTTATTACTTATTTGATTGTGTTTATTTTTGAGAGCCAGTAGACTATCTGCAAAGCTCTTTTTTAAGCTGTTTTATTTCTTTGACTTGTCTTGAAAATTACCACATTTATTCGCAGGCAATGGGAATGGGTCTTGTTTAGTTCAAAAAAAATGTCCTAGTGTCTCAGGTACCAAATTCCAACTCAGAAACAACAGAGGAAGTTACTTTTCTCATTTATTTCATTAAGAAGGCAAAAGACATGTTTTGTCCAGCCTTGACAAGTTCCTACAAAATCAGACTCTAAAGCCTTAGTCCTTCCATGAATTCCATCCTTTCAGAAGTCTGTGCAGTCACAAAACCTGAGTGAAGTAAATGGGCATCTTCCTATTCAGAGTCCACGCATAGGGGTTGGGTTATTTTCTGTTTTCTGTTTGTTTCACAGGCATCATCCACCATCTGATGGATAGCATATTTGGTCACAAAACAAGGAAATAAACTAGTTAGAACTCAAGCACTTCAAGTACCTTACTGGTACCCATTGTTGCATTTGCATTGTGGGTTTTGGTTTTATGTCTGGTTGGTTGGTTGGGGTGGGGTTTTTTGCTTTGCTTTATTTTTGGGGTGGGTGGTTGTGGGCTTGTGGGTTTTTTGTATAAACTATTCTCTTAACAAAAGTTTGTGTGCTCTTTTTTTTATTATTTAAACGCAAAACCTTGTTCCTCTAAATAAAGTCCTTTCCTTTTAATGGTAGAGTGGAGAAAGTGAAACATTTGATTAATATATTCCGTGGCAATTTCCCACCAGCACAACCAGAGAGATGACTGTTTTTCATAATAATCTTTTCCCTCAATAACTCTTAGTAGAGGTTCCCTTTAAACCTGCCATTACCGATCCCTGGCAGTCCTCAAGCACAGTTGGCTTTACCATGCTTCTTTAGGTACATAAATACAGTTGTTTTAACTATATTTTGCTATATTCCTTAAGGAAAAAAAAGATTAGAAGTTGACCACTTTTAAAAATCCTAACAGTGACAATCATCCCATTGACTTCAAATTTTTTATGGGTCTAACTTTCTCATTCTCTTTCTTTTCAATATTTTCTAGTCATCCTAAATTGATTTTAAAATGAAATAACACCTAAAGTGTTAAAAGGGGTTTTATTTCCCCCTCTCTTAGGCAATAAACATCTTGAGACTTCACAACAGGTCTCTCATCTGTTTTGTTAAAACACACCTTTTTTTACCTCTTTTAGCTAACACGAAAAGGTGCAAGCATTTCACTATACTAAAAGCTTTTTGTTGTGCTGAGCTCAGAGGAATAAACAGACTTGAATCTACCATTGATGTTCTTCAAAAGTAATTACCAAAGGGCTTTCTGGAAGGATTAGTGCCATTTAATATGCTGATTAATCAGCTTTTAAGTAATGAATTTGTAAAATCAAAAGTAGTTAATACCTGAAGTGTGTTTAATTGTATGAACAGAATTATTTTCAGAAAGGAAAAAGTGCTTTGGTAACACCTTTACTGCCCACCTATTCTGTCTGGCCAAACATTTCATTTGAGTGTTTTCTTACTCTGTCAGTAACAGGCAACAAACATCCCGTGGACTTTAGTGAGGGCGCGGCCGGACTGCCCTGCCCCCGGAGGGCACCACAGGGACCGCGACCGCCACTCGGTGAGGGGCTGGCACCGCGCCACCCCGCCCGCTCCCAGTGCCCCGGGCACCGCCGTGGCCCCCACCCCCGGGAAGTAAGGGCTGATGGGGGGTTCTTGCAGCTCTAATTACTGCTAAGCATTGGAAAGGGCTCCTGAAAGCTTCTTATGACCTCTCTGTCTCTTTATAGCAGATAAAGACCTTATAAAAGCCCAGTTAGAATTATTATTCAATGTATCATAGGAGTGCTCTGCCTCTTTCTTAAAAGCAAACATAATTTGCAAAGGCTTCTTAAGTGTCTTGTCACATCCACGTCTTCACATGAACTTAAAGAAAGGAAAGTGTCAAATGTCCTGTTGGGTGAAACAGAGTCCAATCTTTCCCCTGTGCTGCATGGTCAGCTAAAGTAGGGTGCTTCTCTGGTCTGTCACTTGTACACCTACTTTTGTCTGAATTTTCTTGCATTCTAAGTAGTGCCCTTTATTGCAATCTAATTTTCAAAGTACACTTCATTATATATATGGATTTAACATGTTGTATAAATAATTTCCAGGAAACACCATGCTACGTCTTTTGTGACTTTAGATATAGGAGTAGACTGCTGGAATTAAAAGACCACTCACACTCTTAAAATTAAACAGCTCTATAATTTTTTGCAGAATGGAGGTCTAAATTACATCTTGTCTCTATTTCTAATATCTACAAGTTGCATTTATTATTTGCTGTCCTCTGTTGTGTTTACAGTCTTTACTAATTATAAATAAATATAAACCACTTATTTTACCCATTCTTTAAGGCCACAAATTAAAACCAGGAATACAAGCCTTGGCATCAGAAGCTGGACTTTGATGATCCTTGTGGGTTCCATCCAGCTCAGGACATTCTGATTCTGTGATCCTACACGACATTTTTGACCAGTGTGTCTCCAGACCTTTTGCTGGTCTTTACTAAAGTTTTCAGCTGAAAATTTGATCTGTGACAGATCAGTTACAAAAAACTCCAAAAAACCCAAACCACCACATCAGATTTAATGATACAGTCTATTGAGCACTCTACTTAATTCATCAGAATGGACCAAATACGTTCCCAAAATAATTTACCAAATCCACAGCAGCTGTAGAACTGTGTTAAGGTCACTGGTAGACAGTATGAGATAACACTATTAACTGTGGGACAGAACAGCATCTCTCTGATGATGAGAAATACCTAGCCTTTTCTTTCATGTGGAGAAATGCCAGCCTCTTTTAAACCATGCAATAAAACACCCATTAACTTCAGTGTTATCCTCCTTACTTGATGGTTTTGTTTTGTTTTACTGTATGTGTGGCAACAACACATATTCCAAGTTTAGCATCAAAGAGACTCAAAGTTGCAGTTGTAGAACAATTTGGTGAGTTTGGAAGAGTGAAGCAAAGGTTTCTCATCTGGGAACTTCTAACGCCTCAGCAAGGAGGATGTTTCTATCAACACTGCAAATCACAGAAATCCGTGGGGTGCAGCAGGATTTGCAGGTTTTCCTGCCAGGCTGTTGAGCCTGAGGCTGACAGAGATTGTCTCAGTTGAAAGCTGCACTAGCTGTGCTTGGAACCTACTGTACTTGTGACAAAAACACATCCAGTACATGAAGTTAAATATCATGTGCACAGAAAGTTAAAGTACATATAAAATATATTTATGTGTATGTAGGAATTTACAGGTGCAATATACAAATAGGTGTCTGAGCATTCAAATCAAGAAACCAGGACAAAATCATGCATTAAAGAACTGTAGCATGCATGCAAACTTTGTGGCTTTAGACAAGTTTTAGGCAGCACTAGAAATGGAAGAATTAAAAGTACAAGCACTGATGCATGCTGTCAGGTTTGTTTTCAACTGTTTTTCAAAACTTAGCCCCTACACATTACTTACTGGCACCATGAATGTCTGCCAGGCTTATGAAAATGAGCTTGTTTTTCTTGTACTGCAGGTTCCATGATCATTAATACCACACCTGTGCATTACTGGAGTAAATGGAAGTGCACATTGGAGACGGATCAACTTTGAATACACAACTGCATTCTGCCAAACTGGACAGCAGGATTTTTAATGCTGTCTTTAGGATCTTATACGAGCTTTGTTTGAGCAACAGATCGATCCATTCTGATCTTGCATAAAGCAAACCAGAAGAGACAACATTTGAGACAGCAAAGCTTCAAGATCAAAGATGTCTATAGAAGAAATATTTAATTAATTTGAAGAGGCAGACTGAGGTTTTTTAAGTTCAAGGGACTGTTATGTTTCTAGACTCAGACTCGGTGCACGAAGACTGGATTTACCACCACATTAAATGATACTCTTTAGGCCACAATGTATTCGACATGCTCTTTTCGGTGGTAACAGCCATTTAAGGTGCATCCAGGACCCCTAATGCCTTGCCACTGGTTCATATTACAGCAGCTGGCATCATTTGTGGGGCCAAATGACAAGCCAAACAAACAAACAGAGCCAGGTTAAAAATAACTCTAACAAAAAAGTCATGATCTGTCTTCATCTAAGGCACCACAAGCAGCTGTGCTCACACCATGGAAAGGGTGGCTGGGGCAGGTCTGAGCAGGCAGTATGCTGGATGGGAAAATCTGAAGCCATGGCTGCTTGAGAAAATGTTGTGGGGAACCGTTTGCAGGGATACCTACTCTGTTTGCTCTTCACTACCTCACCCCACCAACCTGAAAAGTTGTCCATGGGTATGGAAAGGTCCTCAGGCCACAGGCAAAAAGCTATTCAGACACACCTGCTCTGCTGAGGGAGTAGTGCCAGAGACAGCTTAGGGAAACACGCTCAGAATGCTTGCAGGTATAATGACTTTCCCCATCGACTGTATTCAGGTCTGCTTTGTTACAAGTCTTACACTCAAACCTAGTTCATGAAGAGGAAGTGGTCAGAAAGGGTTCTCACCATCCATCCTACTGGGCTTACAGTTCTGTGTCCAAACCTCCTTCTTAAATACATGCTCAAGTGCTCTTTGAATCATCGTCATTTTTCAGTAGTCCATTCCAGCTCTGGAGATCAGTGTATGCTCCTAAATAAAGATGACAACAAAGGATTGTTTGCTTTTGCAAAGTAGCTTCTCTGGTAGAATTATTCATTTGTGTGAACTGCTTTTACATATTTTATAATTAATCATACACTTAATTTTATCTGTTTAAGAAAATTAGAGAATGAAGTATTTGGAAAGCAGTAGAATAAGCTTGAGATTTAAAATGCAAGAAGTCAGTCAGCTATATCTAAAAAATTTTAACAAAATTCTCTCACTTTATATTTAGCTGTTGCCATTTTTTAGACAATCACATTTAGTTTTAACTTTGAATGCTCTCTTCTTGTTGATTTTATTTTAACATACTTTATGGTTTATTTTGTATGACATATATATGTGTAAAAAGAACATCTATTTATAATTTATGATATTAATTTATATACTAAAATATACACAAGGCTAAGTTTCTTGGGTAGATCTCCTTTGATCCTATTTTTAAATAGCATTATTTTACAAATAAGATGCAAGTCCAAGGGTTTAACATTGCCCCGGCAGAATTAGTTTCTGAGGAACACATTGCTCACAGCTGCAGTGAAATATCCATCACTGAAAATTTCAGCACTTTTAATTCCATCTCAGTGACATCAGTGGGATAACTGAAGTATTACTCACATGTGGTACTCGGTAAGGGCATGTATGATTTTATCAAAATTCTAGAAAAGTAATTTTGTATTTATCATTAGCAGTTTTTTCTAACAAAAAATCAGAACAAGAAATATACTGTGGTAACATGGTGTATTTGTGGTGGATTTTTTTTTCATTATGACTAAAATAAGATGTAATTTTCCCAAAGTTTAAAATTATCAGCAAACCTCTTCCAGTTTATTTTAGTTTATAGCTTCTTTCTTTTAAACCCCCCACAAAACTGGGAAATTCATACTGTAGTAGTAGCTTAGCCAACCTTATGGAGTCTTTGCTGATTATAAGTCACTCAAAGGATAACTAAATTATTGAGTGTCTGCAACTCAGTGAAAGCCATGGTTTCTTAGTCACTCCTGCCAGACTTGTGTCCAGCCTCACCATGTGTGTGGTAGTACTGCTTTAACTTTGACACTCCACATGTGGGCCAAGGTACATAATGTCCTACACTGGCACTGCGCCTTCTCATCCTTGGATCCTCATACCTACCACATACCTTGGATGTGGTAGCATGCTGACGGTGTTGTTGTTATCTTTCTAGAAGATTGCTTTTTCTAATGCTCAGGCCAGTACAGTCTGAGGAGAACTGTACACTAAACTACCTGTCTTGCAGAAGTGCTAAAGCATTGCACCCTTTTATCCTATTTATTTCCTCTCCATAAGCTGAACAGCAATAGAGAACACAACTGCAAGGAGAGTTCCTGAACCAGAAGTTCCTTCTTTGGAAGTTACAGCATACTACGAGGAAAATATTTGAAGAATCGATATATGCAACTCTCTGCCCTGCTATATATTTTCTTTGATAGATTGGAGAGTGTAGAGAGGTTAGTAAAAGGGAAAAATGACTGAGAGGAGATGACTAGGCTTCAAACCTGTGAGGGAAAACAACAAAGCAAAAACTTCACAATTGACTACATTATAAAAATGTCTGCTGAGGGTTATCTTAGCTTACCCTAGCAGAAAACTCACTTGACAAAGTGAGTTGAAAACTCACTTGACAATCTTCTAGAAAGATCATTAGGAAATGGACAAACCTCAGTTTCACAGTGTTCACTGGCAGCTAACAGGGTATTTGGAAGGCGAGATCTCCATTTCAGAGACTCCCCAGACTGTGTTGCCTGAATGTCAGAGATGTACAAGAAGCCACAGAAACTTTTGCTTGTATAAGGTTCCCCAAAAGGATTCAAACCAAGATCCCTTGCAGTTCCTCCTGATTCCATACTAACAAGATCAAAGAAAGAGTGTATTGCAGACCATTGTTCACCAATCTGGCCAGCTGGTGCACAGGACTGGTGTTGGTTGCAACCCCTGCTGGGATGTAGCTGGCACCCAGCCCATTCAGATCTGCAGGCTGTTTGCTGCTGTTGGATCCAGCCTGCTCTTTGATGCTCTGGCTCGGAAAGTCAGACTTTACTGGCAAACATAGCTATTGCAAGTAACCACTTGAACAGCTGTGGAAGTGGTGCAATGTGTGTTTGGCCAACTTCTTACCGGATAATAGTGCTTGCTTATTTTGTTTCATATAATAATTGGGAAAGCAAGAGGCAGCAGACAGCAGAAGGGGGGGAGCAAGTCAAGACGACACTACAGTCTGCTATGACTCACTGGTTTCTCAGTGATGGCGATCGGATAGCTTTGTGCAAAATCTCAAGTGCTACTTGCTGCACTGCAACACTGGGTATTCATTTTGTGAGAGCTGGAAACTCTGTCCTCCTGACCTTGCTACCAGCTTTTTGTAGCCTCCTCCATTCCTCTCCTTTAATATCTGAGTTCCAAATGGGATATAGTACTTCATCTCAGTCCTCACCAGAACATTTTTTCTTTCTCTCACATAGAAAACTCCAACTGATATACCCCAAAATGCTTCCTATATTGTTATTGTTGACACAAACTTATTTAGTTTGTCATGCACTCGATCTTTCCCATGTGGTCCTCATTTTGCACTTGCACATGATACTTCACTTATGCATAGCACTTCCCCCTTGGTTTACTAAGTCTTGTACAATTTCACCTGTTAATAAATCCTTAGTAGAACTTGTTACATCAGCAGGAAACAAAGTAAACTATTACAGAGGTATAATAAAATTTAAAACGATAATTCCTACTAAAAATTTTTCTTACTATTTTTACAATGATATTTAAGGTACTGTTGATGCTGGCCAGATGCCAGGCACCCACCAAAGCCACTCACTCACTCCCATCTGTACCTGGACAGCAGAGAAAAAATATAACAAAGGATTCATGGGTTGAGATAAGGACCAGGAGAGATCACTCACCAAATACCACCATGGGCAAAACAGGCTCAACTTAGAGATAGGAAGTGAATTTATCACTAACAAAATCAGAACAGTATAATGAGAAGTAAAATAAACCCCGAAAAACGCCTTCCCCTCATGCCTCCCTCCTTTGAGCTCTACCTCCTACTCCAGTGGCTCGAGACAGGGAATGGGCGTTATGGTCAGTTCACCATCCGAGGTTTCTCCTGCTGCTCAGGGATAGGAGTCATTCCCCAGCTGCACCGTGGGGTCCCTCCCACAGGAGACAGTTCTCCATGAACTTCTCCAACGTGAGTCCATCTCACAAGCAACAGCTCCCTGCAAACTGCTGCAATGTGAGTCCATCCCACAGGCAACAGTCCTCCTCAGACTGCTGTGGTGTGGGTCACTCTTCCAGAGGGTGCAGTCCTTCAAGGACAGGCTGTTCCAGCATGGGAGCAGGGCCCCTCTCTCCACTGGTCTCCTACAGGATCACAGCCTCCACTCGGGCATCCACCAGCTCTGGTGGGGGAGTCCTGTATAGGCTACAGGTGGATCTCTGCATCCCCATGGATTTTTATGGGCTGCAGGGGCACAGCTGCTTCACCATGGTCTTCACCATGGCCTGCAGGGGAATCTTGGCTCCCACATCTGGAGCACCTTCTCCCTCTCCTTCTTCACTGATCTTGGTGTCTGAAGAGTTGCTGTTCTCACATATTTTCACTCCATTCTTCTCTGGCCAAAATAAAACTATGCCACAACATTTTTTATCTTTCTTCCTAAATATGTTAGCACAGAGGTGTTACCACCATTTCTGATCGGCCCAGCCTTGGCCAGTGGCATGTCCATTTTTGGTGCCACCAGGGACTGGTTCTGCTGGACATGGAAGAAGCTTCTAGCAGCTCCTCACAGAAGCCACTCCTGTAGCTTCCCCCCTACCAAAACCAGGCCACAGGTCCCCATTATAGAAAGAAGTTTGAGAAATATGCTTCCATATTATTCTATTTAGCTATTTAATGTGTATGTTTGAAGGCACACACTGAGAATCATCTGAAAATATGGGGTCCAGACTAAACTAGTCATAACGCTCTTTTTAGGCAGAAGGAGAAAATCTGCAGAGACTGATTCACTCTAAATGCCTTGATTGTCTGTTTTGGAAAGGTAGTAATCACTTCCCGGATGTGTCTTTTTCCACTGACTACAGAAGCCAAAGCAAATGCTTTAGAAGAGATACCAAACTTCCAAATTGCTAAAATTACACAAGATGAGTCCCAGCTGCAGCTCATTCTCCCCCTTGAACAGACAATCAGACATAAATTCTTCAAAGGTTTAGGAGCTAACTCCCGTTCATTTCTCACTGTGAGACTCTTTTAAGCAGTTGACTTCAGTGAGAGTTTCACACCTTAAGGTAGTGGATACTTAACATTGGGACTGCAAAACACTGATAAAAATCTTACCAAATCGGCCTGTGACTATTTAAGCAGATACAGCCTTAAAGCCCTTTTTCCTGTGGCAAAAATTTCCATCCCCACTGCAGAACGGAATATATGTTTGAGCTTCAGGTACCATAATCCCCCACCCCAAGGAAGGGGAAGAGGGAAGAGCCAAAGACATTACTGTCTGGAAGAGTCACTGCTAGGTTCGACAGAGCACTCTTTCAGATTCCCTTTTGGACCACTTCTTGATCTTTCTTACCACAAAATGTTTACTTATTTTAAAAGATTATTTTAAACCCTCAACAAACTAAAACAACAGGTAGAACACACCTGGCAGGTGTTTTATTACGGTAGCACCATCCTGAAATTACATCTACTTATTTTTATTCAAATTGACAACATTTCAACTTGAGTGTTCCTTAATGACATAAAACTAAGTCTTCTTTTTTCCACTTTGAAGTTACATCATTGTAGATGTTGATTGTTTAATTGTCCTTCCAATCAAGCACTTAACTTCCTACTCAGCCCCACGCAGGACATGACTTGAAGACATTAACAATCGTCACTAATGTGGATTGCCTTAGGATATTTCAAGTTTATTTGTAATGGAGGCAAACGCACTGTTTGTATGAATTCTATAAAAGCTGAACATTTTCTGCCCTAGGCAAAGTTTTCAGAAAGACTTCATATGGTTTTTCTGGTTGTAATCAGTGCATTCAAATTATGCATAATTTGGTTTTCATGGTTTCACTCTTGGATCACATAAAGTCAATTATAATTACTACCAAAAATAAATTTCTGTATGCACCTTGGAATATTCACTGTGGAGTTATGACACACTAGAAGGAGATTCACAATTACTAGGAAATTATTTAAGAATACTTTATTATTTTCCTCAAATGCAAATGAAATTGCAATGGTTAATCACAGATTTTGAAATAAATGGTCATAAAGTCTTATAATCTACTACTATAATCTAAAAGTAGTATCAATTGCTATACCAAATGGGCAAAAGCAAAGGAGGGTGGTAAAGCTCTGCATTTGGAATAATTTCCATGAAAAATATTCCATGGTATTGGATGTGATTGTTGTTTACACACAAAGAAGCGAAAAGGCTCTTCTGCACGCAATACGGAGTCTTTGTGGGACTCTTTAGTAACTACCAGACACGTGCCTAAGGCAAAACTTTCTCTTGCCTACTGCAAGGTATTTCATGTAGGCAAGCAGCCTTCACAAAAAAGCATGTCCTGCTCCACTTTTGTTTTATAAGCAGGATGGGTCTCACTGGTTCATCTCTCCCTCCAGCTGTGGCTTTAGAAAAAAAGTTTTGTTAGCCTTTAGATTATTCTTTTTAATGGACAAAATTGGTGAATCTCCAACAGGGAGTAATGATCTTGAGAGCACGAACTCTTCATTTCCTTCTCCCAGATAGCCCTAAATACCTTCTTTGACAATAAATAAGACTGAACTGTGAAAGTTTAGGAAAGAATAGACAGGCCATTAATTCTGCCAATGCTCCTACAGGGTCATTTACTAACAGGAAAGTAAATAGATGGGCCATTGGTTTCTATCTCATTCGATCAGAACTGAGATGTGCCAGAGTGTAAGCAATGTTGTCCTGCTTCGCTTCTGCTTTTTGCTGCTGAACACTACCCAGATCGCTTCATTTACCCAGGAAAAGCAGAAAATCTGAAATTAATACCAGACACAGATTTGGATTATAAGGGGATCCAGGAGTACATGGGAAGACTTTTAATTCCTGAGGTGGCCTTAGTGGACAAAATCATTTCGTATTTAGTAGGTGTTCAGTCCTTTTGACCTTCTGATATTAATGCTGCAGATTTAACTACAGATATCCATATACAACTATATGTAATTGTCTGATGTAATGACTTGAGATTCCTTTGCAAAATGAATAAAAAACCTGTAATTAGATTAACTGAATTCTTACTGATGTTATAAAAGATGTTCTAATTTGAACTCAGAACAGAAAATGTATAGTATCTTAAGTTGGTTGTGCTTAATTTAGTAATAGGTAAATTATTTTTTATAATCTGCTAAACTCACTCTGATTTAGGGTTGATGTTTTCTGGAAGTAGGTTATTTGAAAGCAGTGCCTGATTTCAGTGGATTAATGATATGCAAAAAAAATCAGACAGCTTCTGGGTGTGTCTTTTGCCTGACGTGAATACATATTTTAAACAACATATGTTTGGACTTGAATCTATAAACCTGTGTTTATCTGATTTAAAATAATCAGAGACTGAAAATGACATCATTAGAATCAAGCCATAACATCGCAAACAATGGGTTATTGCTCACTACACAGTCCCCTGCCCTCCACTCCCAACTCATCCACAGGACTATGCTTGGTAGTGTTGTAGAGGAAACTAATCTCGTTAGGCAAAGAGAGAGCTTGAGGGTCTAGTTTTACAAGAATTTTTCTCTGCAGCCATGCTTCCCCCTGCTCAACCTCATCCCCTCAGGCTGACCTGTATTCAGGCTGTCATGGAAAGGGCCTGCCTTTGCATAACCACCATGAGTAAGGTCTCTTCCTTGTGCAGCTCCACAGAAAACTGGATAAGGGAATTATTCCAACTCAGAATTAAAGTATGTCTCTGTGTGTGTGTAGTGTTATTATTTTTAAGGGCTTTCAGTCAAATCAGTCCCCTAATCCTGGTGAATCTGCAGTTACGCTAATGCCAGTGCCAAACAATCGTCACCAGAAGTTCCTTGCTACACGTGGAGATAAGAGGGTAGAGGAATGGGAGACCTCTGTTGTGATATAAGCTTACTTTCAAGCTTATAAGATATAGTCCAGACAAACCCATGAAGGAGGGACTTGTATTTGCTTATGTACAGTCACAGTGCTCTCTAACGTAAAACCAATGATGAAAAGACGCCTGGAACTGAGGGTTGCCAGAGCTTGCAGTACTCACATGAGGTGCAGAATCAGTCCTTGAGTCTTTTGAAGAGAGCAAATCTCCCCGTGGGAAGAAAGACTTTCTGTCATGTAGTGGATGTACAGCATATAAGTACTGTAGGATTCACAATATTGATTATTTTGAAAAAAGAAGCTGCAAAGACAAATGAACTAATTTTCTGAATTGATTTACCTTGCTTAATTTAAAACAGCTTCATATATTACTAGGACTAAATATGCATTAGGTTTTTCTAAGGACACTATTTCCTGACTGCATGAGTGGTTTTCAAAATTACAAAACCAGAAGTTCCTGCCCTTTTCATCTTTTTTTTCCTGCTTTTGCTTCTCAGATTCTCTCGTTCCATCGTTCATATATGCACCTTGTATACCATTGACTGCTATAATAAAATACATTCAAAAGTCTTTGTTCCTAGTTTTTCTTTTCCTTGGATGTTAAAACTGACAGCTTAATGACTCTCTTGCCACCTACTAGTGAATCATCACCCTTACCAACACTCAAGAGAAGAGAAGCTCCCTTTTCCCAGAGAAGTGAGGACCTTTGCTGTGCACTCTGGGAACCATAATACAGGGCTGTTACTTTAAATCTATTTTAATTTTAGTAGATTGTTCAATAATTACCTGGAGCAACATAAAGATCTTTCTCTTGAGTTTTTGATTTTTTTGCAGAATTAGCAAGTATAGCATATCTTACCTATATATGAATGCAACATGTTCAAGTGCCTCTGTATCTTGGCGTTATGGTGTGAAACAATTGGACAGCTAGAAAAAAATGCTGGAACTTGAAAAAGGAAGCTTTCCCACTGACTTCGATGGGAACAGGTACAGACTAATGATGGATAGCTTCAAAAATCCAAATTTAGCACTGTCCTGCTGGCTGTTTAGAACAGCTCAGTGTTTCAGAGGCTTTGTTGATTTAATATTTTCGCTTCCTAACGTTTTCCAAAGCAAGACGGGAAAATAAACTACAATACTGACATGCCAATGGTACTGGGACAGTTTTCATTCATTTTAAACAAAAAACAGTAGCTTGTAAAGACACCCTAAGTAATTTCTATCCTGTATTTTGTTTCTTTGCTTACTTGCTTGCTTTTATATGTAGAAAAAAGCGTGTTCCTGCAGAGTTTGTTTGTTTTCCCGTGGTAATTTCCTTAAGGAACAGCAATAGTCAATGGAGCACAAGCTGACAAAACATTGCACAGCTCTGCACACCCTATGCACCTGAAACAGTCATGTTGGCAGTGGCACATAAATTTTTGTAGTTGCTCAGGACTTGTCAGTCTGGCTTGCAAATTCACGATTCCTGACTAAAATGTAGTTTTGTTTCTTTAACAAAAATCCAAAAAATTTCCATGAGATACACACGGAAAAAATAAAAACCAGGACAAAGTTTCAGCCTTACAGATCTTGGTACTGGAGCTGTCAAACTTTTAGAGGCTCCAGGTTCTCAGTGTCTAAGATGTCTACAATCTTTCAGGTGAACATATAAAGGCAGGAGGGAAAGCACTGTTCGTGAGCAATTTTATGACTGCTGCAGCAGAGTACGGGGGGGGGGGGGTTAAGCCTTCAGTAACTGAATCCGTTGCAGGGTCCGGGCTTACATATGGAACTTGAACAATAGGTATTTACTTAAATTACATAGATTACCTCAGAGATGTGGAATCTGTACGCCCTGCCCACTTCCCTGAACCTTTGGAGCTGGGATCCTGTGGGGAACATAATGGGCTTAATTACGGTGTCTGGACTAGCCATGTAGGACCCGGAAGGCAGGAGTTAACCTCACCTCACCTTCTACATGCCAGTGACCCCAGGCTTGGCTGGAAACCCCTTGGGGCCTCAGGAGCAGCTTCTGGATTACCACGACACGCGCTACCTGGTGTGATGGCAAAGGGAAACTCCGCGCTAGCCGGGTCATGGTGCCGTGCCCTCCCACCTCGGCCCGGGCGTGGGACGCTCGGGGAACACAGGACCCACTGCCCGCTCCCGCCCGCCCATGGAGTGGCCGAGGACGCCAGCAAGATCCCACAGTAGCGCCCGCCGTGCTGCGAGGCCGGCCATGTGCTCCGGCCCGGGACGGGATGGGGAGGCAGGGGTGCCACCGCCGAGGCCTGGCAGCAGCGGGGCGCGACGCCCGCCCACCCGCGCCCCAGCCGGCCATCCCGGCCCCGCGGCCCCGCGGCGCCCNNNNCCGCCGCCCGCTGCCCCGCGCCCTGCCGCTGCGCTGGGCACCTCGTCGCCTGCAGCCGCCTGGAGTGGAGCCGGCTGCCCGAGCGACTGCCGCGGGGGGCGGTGCAGCTGTGAGTATCGGGGCTGCGGGCACCGTGGCGGGCTGGGGGCACCGTCCCGCGCCCGCCCGCCATCTTCTACCCCGGAGGCCGCGGACGGGCGGGCTTTGAGGGGAGCGCGGGTGTGGTGGCGGCAGCGGGGTGCGGGAGTGGGCAGCGACGGGGTCGCGGCCGAGCTGTCAGCGGGCGCGGCGAGGGCGGCGGCGGCCGCAGCGGGACAGCGTCCCTTGGGGCGGGCTGCGGCCCCGAACGGTGGTGGCGATAAGCGCCCGGCTGAAATGGGCCCGGGAGCGCTGCTCAGTGTCGGAGAGGGCAAAGAAAAAGTTCTGTTGACTTTCTTGGACAGCATGCAGTAATCATCACATTAACGCTGATCTATGTGTCGGGAAAGCTGCTATCGGTTTTCTTCGCGCAGCTCTTCATTCCTTGGGTAGTTCTGGCGCTGGCGATTATGCGGCCCCGCTCGGCGCGGTGCCGCGCGGTGGCCGAACCCGAGGCAGCGCGAACCACGGTGCCAGCTGAGGAAAAGTTACTTCCAGTGACAAACTTTTATAAAGCAAGCATAAATTAGGTCAGCTTTCAAAAGCTTGAAAATGGCCAAGGGGCTTCTCACATTTGTTTTTAATTGCTTGTCACTGAAAGATCTTCTCTATTAGTCGTAATAATTTTCTATTACATTTTCAAAGCAGATCGAGATAAGGGCTTTAAAGTAAACAGGAAGACTTTCAATTAGTTGTGGCTAATTCTGTTCAATTGCCTCGTCTGGAGGTCATGCTGCTTTACTCATGAAATGTGGATGGCTGTATTGACACCATATGGAACTGAACACAGGCATGGCTCTGGGAGTTGAATATTTCCAGGACTGATGTAGGAAAGTGTGAGGGGAAAGAAACTTCTTTTTTCTGGCTTGTGTGATTGAGCCCTACAGATCTAACACTGGATCTGCTTTACATTCAACAACTGGTTTTACTTTCTATTGTATTTCATCCCTCTTATTCTTTTGAACTGTTTCAGTATGCCCAGTTAAGTTTTCTAACAAAACCTAAGGATTTTTTTTGATCTTAAGGTAAGCTTTATAGTCTAGTTTCTTAGCTTAGCATACATCAATGCTGTTAAAATTGAGATGTGGTAAATACAAATTCAAGGGGAGAAATCACAGAACTTTCAGTTTTTTAAAGATGCTTTAAAAAGCATTTTTTGTTAGCAGTAATCCAAATTTGTCTTTTCCACTTATGTTCCTGACAGACGATAAAACACATTGCAGGGCTTTTTGTTAGCACAAGGGACATTTTTCTAATTAGAATTCCCTTGGTAGTGTAAATTGCCCTTATGTAAGTTAACATTCCTTTAAAAGTGTGAGAAAATAAGTTCCGCTTGTATAAATAAGCTTTGGTCTGTTGTAAGAAACCCTGCTGTGATTACTCATTGGACAGCTGTGTCACTTGCTTTTAAACTCACAGAAGTACATCTTTGTAGGTGTCACCAAACCATGTGGTCTAGCCACTTTCGTGTAAATATTTCTTTTGTTTGTGACAAAAGCCTTAGAAGTACCCAGCTCTTTTTTCCTTCCCCTCTTAATAAGAACAAGGAAGAGTGTGGCGTTGTATGTTACCTCCAGCTACTCCAGTACTTGGACCTGGGATTGTGCAATCTGTAAGATAATTAATGCATTCAGCTTTACATATGCAAAAAAGGCTTGACTAGTCTGGATTATTGTTCCAACAAACTGCACATTACAAATTGTAAAAGACTGTTTATGAATTTTATTGCTATGTGTCTACCATGTTTTCCATGGAAGTCTATAGTGGGTATAGCCAAAGGCTAGTAGTTTAATTGCAGACTTTCCTGTCCTATTGAGAAAACAACAGCTTTTTTACCACGTTCTCAACATACCCAGGCGAGATCCCCCAAGCAGGAGAGTGAAAACTCTTCTGCCTGAGAAGGTCTAGGCCCACCTTAGGTTTTACACCTTCCTTTGCCCATCTGCACTCACCCAGATGGAGCGCAGGTTTTTGAAACTCCTGTTGCATTCTTTCATGCCTTTTTTTGTTCAAACTCCTTGCTGAAATTAAATGAGTGTGACCGCAGAATGGACAAGGAGGGGAAAAAAATGAGCCTGAGTTATGCTCCCTTCTTCTTGGTGCCAGGTGTGAGTCTACTGCTTTGTATGGAAATGGCTTCACAAAGTGGAGTGTAAACAGGCTATAATTGCCAACTTTACTGTGATTTTAGCCAAAAATACCTTCTTCTATTGCCTTCATCAGAGGTAACAGTCTGCCGAACACTGACAAACATTTATTCCAGGATATGTATCCTGATATTGCAAGGATGTGATGTTGTTAAGAGTTGGTACAGCAGAACTGGAGGAGGAGGAAGAGGGTTGAGCATTGGCCGGGGTCCTCCATGTGTGCGAACTCGCACTGGCACGGCCGTACCCTTCGCCAGGTTCACTCAGGAATGCTAGAACTGTTCGTGGGGCAGGAGGGAAAGTCTGAAAAATGGTTTTCACTTGTTGTTTGTATTATATCTGTAGTATTTACATTTTATAAATCCTCTGGTTCTCTACCAGAATTGCCAGAAAAAAAGCTGTATGGTTTTCACAGCTGTTTTTCAATATTTTCCAGACTAAAGCTTGAACGTAGCAAGCTGATTTATGAGTCACTTTGGATCAGTGTCTTAAAACAGCTACAGCCTGCCTTTTTGTTTTTCAGCTCTGCTGATTTCTGCTGAATTAGCAGCTGTATAGGCCCCAGTGGGACTGATTAAGGAACTGTTGCTGGATTTGCATTTTAAAATTTGACTTGGGGCTCAGGTTTCTGAGTTCTGTAGGGAAGAAGATGATAATTGTGACTAAGTGTTGTAAATTAAGTTAGAGTCTAAAAGTTATATCTATAAATGTGTGAAGAAGCACTTACCCTCTCCCTCTGTGCATTAGTCTTCCTTTGAGTTTTTAATCACACAAACACTGATGTTCAGAGTTAATTTTTAGCTAATGCTGAGACTTGTGAATTACAAAAGATGGTCATACAAGCATAATGGAACTTAGAAAATAGTTTCTTTCGTAGAACAGGTTCTTAGAGGGCAAAAACTATAGCATGCTTTTTCAAGTGGAGGCAATTCTACTTAAATGTCCAATCACTTCTATTAGAAAAGTGAGGTGAAGAACAAAATACATAGTAATAATCTTAGTGTTTGAACATTGTCAGTTCCATTTCTGTGAGGGAAAAATAGAATTTAATTTTCCAACTTTTTCCTCATACTAGTTTTAAGGTGTGTTGAAAAATGCATTGGACTGAAATGTGCTTGTAGCTTTGCAACTGCAATGATAGACTTTTATATTTTAAAAATTTTGCCAATCCAGTGCTTATAAGTTTGAGAAATTTCTACAAGCTTAAGCTTCACTTGATTATTAGTGAAAGGCAAATATTTTAACTCTTGGTTCACTTCCAACCACTCTGATCAAACTTAAAATGTAACTTGCAAGTCTTTTTTTCCTGAATTTTCATGAAGTTTCTTATGCCAGCAGTACTGAAATAAAGTTTAATAAAATACTTGTAATACGTATTTTATGCAACTATTGGTAGACAAGCATGTATACTGTATGAAACAGGCAATTCAGTATTGTCTGGAGGGTTGGGGGTTTTTTGTTGTTCTTTTGCTTTGGGGTTTTTTTTCCAACCTGTATTTGACAACCTGCTGTAAGTAAACTAGGCATAAGAAATTTTTATGTACATATTTTTTAAAGTAGGTGCTACTTGGAAAATGTGAATGTATCTTTAGTGTTAAAAAACAAACACAAAAAAAGTAGTTTGAAACGTAGTGTAAGTTATGCTCACGGTTGATAGACTCCAGATGGATGTGAGCTTGAGCTATGAGTGAAAGTGTCTGGCTCCAGTGTGGTGATCATGCACAGCAGTGGTTGTAATTGCAGGATTTTTATAGTTTAAGGACTCTGCCAGATTTTTTTTTTTTTTTAACATGTTATAACTCCAGCAGAACAAATCTACTCACGTCTATTACTGTCTGGTAGGTCCTTTAGGCAAACATGCTTTAAATAAACCTTTTGCAGAGTTTTTAGGTGAAATGAAGAAATGCAGGTTTTTAGTACTAATGTTGAAAGCTCTTCATTGAAATAATTACTGATTCCAAAGTCTTGTCAGAAGCGCGAACAACAGTAACACGTTAGGCACTAACAGCCATAACTTAACTGAATTTTGGCTGTTTATTTGCATAGTTCCTATAACCCCTACAGACTAAAGCCAAATATTGAATTAAGTTTAAGAGCAAAAACTGTTTCTACTCTGCTTTAAAGGACCAAGTTAGATTGCTGTCTAGATTTTTGTAGCAGCATACTTTTTCAGTATTTACACTTAAGAATGCAGTGTGAGAATTTTGAGTCTGTGCGGCTGATGCCTTCAGATGTTAAACAAAGGGATTTTTTTCCAGTGTATGGCCAGGAGAATGTTTGCACTATATTTTTAAGCAGTGAAAGATGCAGTCCTCTAACTGAAGTGTGGTTAACCTAATATACAGGAGAACTCAAAGTCAAAATGGCGAAAGTAACATTAGTGGGCCTTTGAAAACATTGACACTGTATTGGTTTTCCATCATTAAGAGGAAAATCTGTAGGGGTCTAGACACCTGAAAGAAGGCATAGATATGTATTAGGTGCTTGACTCCAGAGCTGAGTCTCTGAAAACATCCCTCTGACCACCTGAAGGTGGTAAAGTGTGTTCCCCTTGTCTAGGTGGCTCTCCCCCAGCCCTCAGCCCCCTCCTTTTGTTCTGGAAAATGCCATTGACACCTGCAGGTCTGCTGTGTGCTCTCCGGTGCAGCCTGGCTTGGGAAACACAGCACATCTCTTTTCCCTGCCTGTGGCCCTGAGCCAGGCACTGGTACCACAGCTCAGCAGCCCGCTGGGCCTAGTCCAGTTGGCTGGCTCAGAGCACACCTTGCAGCTGAGTACTGGTGGTACCCCTCATAATTCCCATATGTGCCTGGGATTATTTTTTTTAAACTTAATTTTTATTTTTACTGGGGTTTTTTTAACTGCCAACTGCAGGAGAGGACAAAAGTGACAGTGAAACTGTCCTGGCAGTGTTGAACAAATCCGTTGGGAGAGTCTAAAACAGTTTTACTATCCACGTGTTGTGCTAAGGAAACCTAGGTGCCTGGCTGGGTTGCAGCATTACACCTGTGTCTGAGGATGTGGAGTTACGTGTGCGGGAAAACTGGCATTCTCTGGATCTGTGGTTTTCAGGGCTTAGTCACAGAGCAGAATGCCTAGCACAGACACTGGACTTGGCTTCATTTAAACCAGTTCTGGTCTGCGTGCAGCAGGGATATGCTGTTAATCGGGTTTCTTCACTTCTGGAACTGTAGATGGAGAGTAGACATATTCGTGGCAGTCAGGCCTGTGTTTGGCATGCTCAGCACAGATGACTGTACTGAGTCATCTTACCCAGAAAAAGTGAGGAATCATGTAGGTTCTTCATAGGTTCAACTTGAAATCACACTTCATGCCTGTGTGGCTTGATGAGGACCCCAGGCATGGTGGATGACTCTTCAGTGCTTAATTAGCATGGGGAAAAGTATCATGAAGTGTGAGCAATTTTTTTTCGAAAGGATGCTTTTAAAAGCACCGTTTACCTGATGCTACAGCTGCTCATTGCTGAGGTATGCTGATTAATTTCTTTATATGTCTGCATTACAAACACTCACTGGAGTGAATTTAGGAACTCATTAAAAATAATGTAGTTTTGGTTTGCTGGCTTGGATAAATGCAGTGTTGGAACAAATGCTTGCAGATGGCTGGATTGATGTTGGTGAGGTAGTGATAGTCTGTAGTAGGGGAACAGAAAAATGCATATTTTGGTGGATGAGTGACTGAGAAGGGGGAGGCCTTCAACAGAGCCAGTCATGGTTACAAGGTGAGTTGTGAGTCTGTACCGCTTCTGCAGAGGTTTAGATACGTGCAGGTTTGAGTTCCTGCAATTAGCTTTTCTGTCTTTTACTTTACGGTCACTCTTATTTCTGTTACGTTTCCAGTATTTCTGAGGCTACAGCAAAAATTTCTTAGGACTCTTGTGTGGAGTCAAGTGTTTGAGACGGCATAAATGATTGAGAGGGTAAAGATAGATGACACTGTAGGGAAAAGTATTTCTTGCGGTCAACAAAAAGTGTTGCATTTTTAGTACCTGGCTTGTTTCGTAGCAAACGCTGCAAAGGTGCTGACAAGATAGCATATAAACTGCATTATATACTGGAGATCTTCAGTACAACATGGCACAAGCTAAGTGTTCGAGCTACTTCTGCAAGTGTAATTAAGTGTGGTATTAGTATCACTAGTGTACAGACATCTTAAAACTCAGAATTAGCCCTTGCTATGTCTGTTTTTTTCTGCTATTTCTTAAGATCTCCATTAAATTTGGTTATGTGGGAATGGTGTCCTGAACTTTTGTGAAAGCATGAAAATACAATTTTGATTTACGGACAGTCCTCATTGTGTATTTGTCAGCTATGCATTGCTTTAGACATGTGGGTGAGAAGAGTAAATGGTACAAATATTGTAATTAACCGAAGGAATGACACTGAAGTGACTACTGGTTTTTGAATTTTCCTTGTTAACATAACCAAAAGATTGTTTTAGCCATATCTTTCATTGTGAGGGGATGTGGGAGAGGAATTGTTGGTGTATCTGAGTCAAGATCTTAAGATGTTTTCCATGGGTCTTAGGCACATTCCAATGAACAGTTCTACATTGTTCAGAGGTACAGGAGTTTCTTTGACACTGCTAGCAGTGATGAAGGTATTTGTATATTTACACCTTGTATAAGCAAGTGAGTTTCTATTCTAATTTTACTAATATAAAAAAATCTTTTTATGTACTTGGAGACAAGTGAGAACATAATTTGGATTGAAATTGTACTGATATTGTATGGCAAAACTGACAGGGTGCTTATTTTTGTAACCTCACAGGGACTTAAGTCACAACAAATTATCTTCAATCAAGACCGGTATCTTGGATCACCTTCATAGTCTTCAGGAAGTGTAAGTTAATTTGTCTTAATTAAAAACCATACCAAAACATAAACTCCAACCAAAAATACCCAGCCTGTGTTTGTGTATGCTAATTGTGTAGTTATTTCTCTAGGGATAGTTGCTTTAACAACAAAGATAGTTGCTGTTCTGATATTTTACATTAAGTGAAACTGGAATTACTTTTTAATTTTGAGGTGACACAGTTCAGCAGTTTAGCAAGTCCAATGTACATACTTCTGATTAACATCAAAGCTAACTCTCCCGTTTGTAATATTAATAGGAAGTTGAACAACAATGAACTGGAGATGATTCCAGATCTGGGACCAGTGTCGGCAAATATAACTCTTCTGTTTTTGTAAGTAAATCTTACTTTTGTCCCTAGTTAGTGGAACTAACTCTACAGAGTTCATGGAAATGTGTGCATTACAGAGATTAAAGTGAAATAATTGGAAATAGAGCAGCTTGTGGTTAGGAAGTTGATTATGTCTTGTTACTTAGTAGTTCTTTAAAATGTAGATAATTGAGCTTAATCCTTGTAGTTTTTGTGCTTCCCAGATACAAAGACTTAGAATTAGAATTAATTCATGTTGTGGTAGTGCCCAGAAGCCTCAGTCCTGCTAGGCACTGTACAAACATCAGTAAACGTTACACAAACTTGTACAATGCTGTCTTTAAAACAAGACTTATACTCTGTCATTATGCATGTTGGCTGAGATTCTGATGTGTTAAATCATGGCAGAATTCCATTAATTTCACTGGACAATACAGGGAAATCCCCTCGAGATGCAACTTCAGAACAAGTAGCTAGGTTAGAAGATATTTTGCCAATGTCTTGAAAATTTCTTTTTGAGCCCATTTTAATGTGGCACATTTTTTTATGATTGCAGTTAATACATAAAATTGTGATACATGATTGTGTCCATGTTCATTGCTTTGCATGAAAGAAATGAGTATGTTACTTGGTGTTCATTTGTAATATGAGTATAAAGTTGTAAAAGGCATATAGGGCCCATAACAAAAAAAGTTGATTTTAAGGGAAATCTTAGGCCTGATGTTTTAACGGTAAGTCAGTTGGATTTTTTTTTTGTGATTTAGCTTCAATAAACTCTTGAAGGAAGGTGTAGAAAAGTAGTTACTATCATACTATTAGTTAGAAAAAAAAAAAGACCTGGTTTTTATGTGTGGGATTTGCGTTTTATCAATGGGAATCTAAAATGTCTAAAGCTATTAATATGTAGCCCTCTGGCCAAATCCTGTCCATGAATACAAATTGCAAGTTACCTTTCTTGAAGAATCCTGAAGGGTTAAAACAATACAATAAACTTTGGAAAGCTGTTCAGTTAATTAAATTGATCACTATTCAATTGCTTACATCTGGTGATTTATAGGGGTTTGTTTTTACTCTAGGCTTAGGTCAGTTAAGTCAGCTGGTGCAGCCGCTGTGTCTGGACTGCTCTGTTTGAATAAGAACTAAGTGACATTTGATACTGATGTGGTTTCTTACAGATCAAAATCAGAAAAGAACGAAAGAAAAAGCAGACGGTGTCTGACAAATAACTGTTGAATTTAAGCACATCTTGTATTTTGCAGTAGCATTCGCATTACCTTTACATGGGCATAGCATTCTGTAGTTTAAGCATCTAACTGATCTAAAGATTGTATTTCATATTACCACCTTGCCAAGGTCCTTTTTACCACAAGGCTAAAAATATTAACATAATAAAGTGGTTTATATCATCTTGCTTTACTTCTGAATTCTTAGCATCTCTCCTCATGTAAACTTAACAAGTTTAGAGGAACCTAGAATCATTCTTTTGCAGCTGTGCAAAAATTCTGGTATTCCTTTGAGAGAGTAAATGATTATCAGTCACTGTTGAATTGTTTGTTTCATATCCTTAGGTCCCTGGCTTGGTGCATTTGCTTAGGTGGTCAAACATGGAAAAATCTTGTTAGATCTGTGCTAGGCACTGTATATGCTTACCCTTGAAAGAAAAAAAAAAAGTATTTTCTGAAAGCTGTTATCACACTACTAATGCAGTAAAGTTGCTCTGGTTGGGTGTTAGCTTGTTTTCCTTGTAATTCTGCGTGTGAAGAAATAGATTACTGAATGTAACTGTACTTCAGCTGAGATTTAATAGCTATTCTATGACTGCAAAGGAGATTGCTTGAGATTAATATGGCAGAAATAATTATTTTAATGTTTTGCGTTAACTTATGAATACCAATCTACAATAGTTGAGATAACGGTTTGTTCTGTATCAAAACAGATGAACATAGAATATAACAGAGTGGTATTGTATTGTTCAAAAATAAAGCATCTTGTCTCTTTTGCACAGGTTTTCTTTAAAACATAGAGTAGAATCATAGAATCGTCTAAGTTGAAAAAGACCTTTAGGATTATCAAGTCCAGCCACTAACCCACCACTGTTCAAGGCCACCACTAAACCATGTCCGTAAAAGCCACATCCGCACGTCTTGTAAATACTTCCACAGATGGTGGCTTAATCCCTTCCCTGGGCAGCCTGTTACAATGCTTGAACACCTTTACCATGATGAAATTTTTCTTAATATCAGTCGAAACTTTCCATGTCACAGTTTGAGGCCATTTGCTTTTGTCCTACTGCTTGTTACTTCAGAAAAGAGACTGACCCCCACCTCCTTTGAGGTAATTTTGAGAGAGATAAGGTCTCCCCTGAGCCTCCTGTTTCTAACTGGTAGGATGTTATTTATGTAAAGACATTAAATTTAATTTTATAGAAAATAGTATAAATAAAGAGAAATAAACATACAGCTGTTTGGCTTAAAAATATATATAGTATTGTGGTAGTATAAATGGACAAATAATCTAAGATACTTTTTTTTTAGAAGTGAAAAAATAAGTGCATTTGCTGTTTCTGTGGTGGATGTTATTTGAAGGGGTTGAATCGAACTGAGTTAATATATCTAAGTCATGCGAAGAGAACACATATGGAACAATTAGAATATAAGTTCTAGAACCACTTTTCAGAGAAACATCTGATGACTTTCTCCAAGATTTTAACCTTTTATAAGAAAGGAGCTTGTGGAGCCTTTCCAAGGCAAACCACTGTTTCCATGTTGAGTCTTTGTTCTGGCTTTCAAATAATAGCAGAAAAGAGGGTGATAGTCTTCTGAAACTTGATTTGATTACGCTTATTATGAGATACCCATGTGTTGGTTCATTACTGTCAGTTGAAAAGCCAGATGTTTTTTTCCAAGAAATCTTCAAGGAATGCTATAGAAGTGGTACCCCCTTCAGTATCTCCATTGCTGAAGAAGCTCTCTTACAAGATTTTTTTCTTTCACTTAAGAGTTCTCGCTGAGCTGGGTAGCCTTAGAATTTTACCTCTGCAAGAATTTTCTTGCCCTGCAGAGGAAAATACACTGCTGGTGTGTCTCCATAATAGTGCAGGTTAGTCCACACAGCCATGTATGTCTGAATTCTTTGAACAATATAAACAAGCATGGGTGGATTATCATGTTAGTCCAGTTTCCATTTCTGGAGCTACCTCATTTCTAGCTATCTAATTGATATTTTATCTAAATGAGATATTTACATACTAATGAATTATTCAGGATAAACATACCTGGAGCAGGAGATGTTCCCAGTCTCATGGTCCTAGTCTGTCTGTAACGTGAAACCGTAATGCTAACATTTTGTTTTTACCCATGCCAGTTGAGGGTTGAACATCTTGGGAATGAAAAGTATCGGGCAGGCACACCCCCTCACCACCACCCTGGGAAGATGTGTCAGTGTGAAAGAGTGAGTATACAAAGATATTCAGGCACACTATTTATTACATGGCTGGAGATATCTATGATTTTATTCATGTAATGAGTATGTATCTTGTTAAATGTCACAGGAGAGCATGTGAGCCTCCTGGGAATCTGGATACTACTGTGAGCTACATGAGTGGTAGTTTGGGCTGTATCTGGTCAGGAGGCTTAGGTCAAGTTTTTGAAAATTAAATTGCAGGGTGTTCTTTTTGCACAGCCACCAAGCACTTTTATGTATCTTCTGTGAGAGGAGGCATGAAGAGAGCAGTATATTAAGAGAGGAAGGGGGAAGTTCAGGTATTTGCCAGAGACTGTCAGCACAGTAGCTCTGTCCGGGAGGCCAGGTCCCCTGTGTGCTGGCAACATAAGCTTTTGAGGAGAATATTGTATTTAACAACTCATTACCACAGAAATGTAATGCGCAGACACCACACACAGTAATGTAGGTGTATTTATCTATCCCTAGAAGTAAAATATGTTAGATGTTTTCTACTTTGCATTCCTGAAATAAATGTTAAATTAATCTAGAATTGCTTTAAGTGGTTGCAGTAGAAAATGCTTCATTTCTTGGAGAAGAAAAAAATTTACTTTTTACTGTTCCAAGATAGGTGGATTGCTTTTGTGTCAGGTACAAAAATGGGCACTAATGCCCTCATTCCAGGAGAACAAACAAAAGTTCTGAATATTGTTTCTATTCTAATGACATTGCTTATCCAAGAGGTACCAGTTCTGTCCTATTTATCCTAAAAATATGCCTGAATCAGTGATCTTGACACATGAGAGGAAAACTAATATTGCCTTTTAGGTCTATCACAGTTGTAGTTTTGGACTTAGGGTAAAAATCCAGAAATAGATTGAAACCAAATAATGTAAGTACGATAGCGTTGTATAGAAGTCCTGCTTGGTGTTTAACTACCAACTACTATTTGCATGAGGGTTTTACTTTAAAATTCTTCTGAAAATGTTAACTACTTTTAATGTTACTAGTGCTTTTTAAGGAGGAGACAGTGATTTGCAAATTCAGCAATGTTATTTAAGATTTTGTTTTAAGGATATACAGTTTAGATAAGAATCCCATACTACTTTTACTTGAAGAATTTTTAAAAATACATAATTGTAGACACCATCAAACATCATCAGTACACTGTATCCTTGAGTACTGTGGAAAATGGAAGGTAGCAGTGGCTACGAAGAGACAGAACAGCGTTGAGTATTAAAGTATCCTGCCTCTCCAACTAGAATTTTTTGTTCTTATCAAAACACATGTGTAATATTAAAACCCCCATGTTTCTCATTACCCACATCCGGGATATGTTATGTAGTAATCTGCTTGCAGTCAGTAGGGACTAGAAAAGCTGTACATGCCCAAGTTTTTAGTGCATATAGTGAAGTTCTAACACTGTAGTTTTCAACAATGGAGTGTTTTAAATAAACTTGTAATTTTACATTTTATTGAATAGGAGATATTTTATATAAAGGCACTAGTGCATATGATGTAGATGATTTAAATTGTTGTGTTGCAAGGACTGATCACGTTAGTCTAGAACACAAACAAATGTTTGGTCTTAGTAAAGCAAGAGATGAAAATGCAAAAGTCGTGGTGTGGAAGTTAAAGGGAGCATGGATGATTCACAGTTCAGGAATGTTTTTCAAGTCTTACATTAATGTGTGTTTTATATTAGGTTCCTGCTTCACTTTTTTTTTTAGAACGTGAACTCTTCTGTTTATAAGAGACATAATGAAAACGTAACATAGTGGAGGTTTTTCATTGCTCTTCTGGGGGAACCCTCCAACTCTTATCTGTCTAGGAAGCGTTTGAGGCAGTGACCATTCACTTTTGAGTTCTGACATAGTTCTGGCAAAATTCAGGCAGCTTTTTGAAATGTGTCCATGTGTATGTTAGATGATGAACAGAATCCACAAACCACTTTTCTGAAGGTTTTCTACAGCCTTTGGTTTGTAATATCTTTCTGTCGATATATGCTGAATATTCACTGACTTTGAAGACGTGTGTTGTATCCTGGATGTTTAAAATGGTAAATGAACAAAAAGTATTAACAGAAAAGATCAGGAGATAAAAACAGGACAAAAGAACTGTAAAGGCCAGTCCTAGGTGACTGCACAGGTCACAAGTTTTCCTAGTATGAAAAACTGTTTCAACTTTAAATGTAACTTTCTGATCAGCCACTACAAAATTAGTGTGATTACTTATCTTTATGCTCAAATATAGTTACTGCAGAAAAGTGGCAATTAATCCCTTCTACTACTGAGAAGGGATTTTTTTTTAGTATTGTGTGTCCCTTTCTGTTTAAAATGTGGAAAAGTATATTTATGTATGTTGTGTGATAATGGGCATCCCAGATCAGGCTTCAGATAGTCATATAGAGAAGTAAAATTCAACTAACTGAAACAAACATGCAAAATAAATTACTCATTTGTCCCAGCTGACAGTCTGTAAATAAGAGTGATAGTTTGCACTTTGTGGCAGTAACCTAAATCCCTGTGAAGGGCCTTCATTAAAGACAGAAGATTATTTTTTTTTTAATCCATGTGTTCAAGGTTATTTGGAATAGGAGTAGGTATGAGAAATTTACCTCTTTGTCATCTCACAGTGGTCTGGGAGTGAAAGCTGTGTGTAAAATCCAGGAGAACAGTGTCTCGGTCTGTGTTTAGAAACATGTTCAGATGAAACTCCTGAAAATGAAAGCTCACATTCAGTAGGAGTGGATGCCTTTCCCTCCTGTGCTTGCCAGAGAAAGTGGTATTGTTTGTTTATAAAGCTAGCATGCTAAACTGGAGTCTGGATCCCAGTATTAAGAAAACGTTGGTCAAATATTTTACATCCTTGTCATCTCTTCAGCTACCACTTTATTATGGGAAGGATTAAGATTTGGATGCTGCCTGGAAGAGTTTGTTTTGAAGAAGGACTGAAAGAAAGGATAGAGGAATGCCAGACTGGGCTTCAGGCATAAGGCTACTTGGAGAATGTCCCAAAAATGAGAGTGATGGTAAACCATGTGTGACTTGGTCTGAAGTTGTGAGCAAAAAGCTAGAGCGAGGAATTTACTGGAATTAGTTCTTGCAATCTTTGACATTTGGTGTGGAGACTTAAGAGGAAGTAAACGAAAGAATTTGAAAAGAAACCTGACTTAGTCAGACTTACAGACATGGAAACCCAATTTTTATGGCAGCAATTTGGGCTGAATGATGGGAAAGAGAAAGTAGTATGTAGAAACTCAGAGTTTGTTCTAGCAAAAATACAAAGAGTGAGAGCCTAGATTAATGCTTTTGCGATGAGAATGGAAAAGAATGCAGACTTTATGAGCTATTTGCAGTGCATAAATCTGTCATGATTTTCTGATCACAGTGGTAAAGGAAAAGGTGAGTTAAAAAGAATAGTAACGGACTACAAAAATAGAGAACACTGACACGACAGAATGGAAGAGTGTTAGGAATTTTACAGAGGAGTAGAGCATATGATACGGAACACGAGTAAAGTGAGAATGAAATTGAGAGGTCAGTGTTTGAATTATGTTTTAGAGAGTTGGTGGTGGTGATTGCAATAGAGCAGTGAAAACACTTGTGCCTTGAGTGAAAGAGAAGTGGATGGGAGAACATTCCTCACCTTGTATTAATGATTGAAGTTAGGGGTTCATCTAGAAGCGTGTGCAGTCTAAACTTCCTAGACTTCGGTCTGCACCCTCTAAAATGGAGGATTGCTCTGCAACACTAAAGGATAGGTGTTTTTACTTAGGAACTCTATACAATAAATTAGAAAGATGATTTATAATACTGGAAGGCACTATGCTGGGTTTAATCTAGATCATATTTAAAATTTTCCAAGATTTTAGCATTAACTAACTGTCACAGAGCACACCAAGTCTGCAATGGGCTATTACTGCTGTTGTCAGCTCTTGCCAAACTAGTTATGCCTGCATTGCTTTTGTTTACAGTTGTTAAAATAGAGGGATGAACTTACACATTCACTTGTCTATCACATGCTAAGTAACTTGTGATTATTTTGGAAAAGCCAAAAAACTGAATTGAAAACAGACATCAGGGTATTAAGGAGTGAGTTTGGAAGGAAAGCTTAATTAGTTGCATATTGGTACTATGACTGTAATCAGAAGAGAATTGTTATGGAAGTATCATGTGTTTGAAAGTTTGGATTTACCTCTTTCGTCTTTTGGAGGATGAAAACATATCTGATCACAGAGTTGTTTCAGTCTGTATCTTCCCCCCTTCCCAGTTTGTGTTTGATTTGAGAATCAATAAACCTTTGGTTTCAAGTTTTGGACAGGGTATCAGTAGCCTGCAGAGTTCTGAGTTTTCATTTTCTATTTTATGCCTGTATACCATAAAAAACACAAAATATAAAAGCAGAGTCTTTCTGACATCTGGCTTGAAAGAGGAGTAAGTGGCATGGATCATGGAATGAAGGAGACCTTCAAAAGAAAGAAAAACTGCTTGCCACAAGGAACGCAAGAAGCTCATGTGTGAAAGAGGCATCAGACTTGTAAATCTACCAGTAGAACTGGAAGTGAGCCAGAATCTAGGCTCCATTTCTGCTAACTTTGTCTTGGAGAAAAACAGTTTCACTTGTAATATTTCTATGACTAACACTTGCAAATTTAAAAAAAACCCTCTGACTTCCTTAATTCAGTCCAGTTGGGTGTCTTAATGGAGAGAAGAGCATGTAGTCCCATTCATATCAGAGGCTGCTGGTTTTCAGCTTAAAGCCAAATTTCAGCTGGAGTGTTCAGCTTAAAACCAAAATTTCAGTATTTTAAATGATGTAATTGTTCATAACAATATGGCTCAGTAGCCAAATGAGTAGAAATTGAAGCAAAAAAGAACATTTTAGCTCTTGAAGTAGTAGTTACTGAGGCTCTTCTGGTAAGTGTTCCTTAAAGTTGTCCGGTCTTACCCTAAAAGCTACAAGATATGTATCTTCCAGCACTTCCAATTACAATCTTGATCCTTTGTATTTAGTGCAAATTGTTTTTTCTTTTTACTTCAGTTTTCTTCCACACAGCATGTTTACATCATTGTTCCCAACGGAGTTTGGGTGGGGAGGAGAGGGAGTGCAAGAAAGAACATGCCAGCTATATGAATATGATGTCAGCAGCTGAGTGATGGCAAGAACAGGTGAAAAACACAGAAAAATTTAAAAGGAGGCCGTGGGTTGTAGTGGCATGCAGTGGAGACCACCCAGAACAGTTGTGGACAGTCACACTGGTTTTGCAAGGACTCTGATATGGCTGCCTCCAAAAGAGCTCTAATCTGGAATCCATACAAACACAAGATGGTCAGACTAGGCATCTGTGAATTTCCATGCCTCAGCACTGGTCAGAAAGATACATCTAGTCCTAGCAGAATCTTTTTTTCTCTCTACGTATCCTTGTTTTTCCAGCAGGAGATTCCACTATGGTTTAATTTGCAAATTTGTTTGTGATTCAGATTATTCTGCCTCTCAGGGCTTAGTTGAGGGACAAGAGGTACTGTATTAGTCCAGATACACACATATGTTAAGACAGTTACTTTACATCTAACAGTTACGCAGAACAGGCTTCATGGACTGTTCTCCAAAATTGTCTTTCTAGACAACTTGTTTTTTACGAGGTTGCTCCACCTCAAGGCTCCTACACATACTCCTTGTCAGGATAGTAGGGTGAGATCCAACTAAGAAGTTTACAAAACACTGCAGATCAGGATATAGCTGGAAGAAAAGTTATGCTGGAAGTGCAGGAGTGGTTTTTTGTGCTGAGATTTCAAAGAGAAACAAAAGATAGGACTTCAGGTCTTAATCTGTTCCTGCCTTGGATTTTCCATGTTACAGTGTGCTTGATGAGTTACAACTCATCAGGACCATGAAGCTTACATGTATGTTTTTCTTCAGTAGAAAACATTTCATACTGACAGTCTTTATCAAGAGACAGTATGACTATCTCAGATCTTAAAAAACTGGGGCAGGGAAGGATGTTTGACCACTTAAGAGCTTTTATAGCTGAAAGGCATGAACTAGATCTTCAGCAAAATGGATACGGAAGTTTCTGTCCTGCTTTGTATTTCCCCAGAGTAAGGAAAGTACAAGTCAGTATGTCAGATATATGGTAGCTGTTTACATAGAATGAATCTAAAGATCAGGATTGATAGGGCTGTTAGGAGATTTCTGGCCTTACTGGTATGTTTAAAGTCATGAATGTTGAGAGGGAAGGCTAAGGTTTCTCATACCCATAAAGAAAAACTGGTATTCTCTCTTAAGCTGGCATTCACACAGGCTTATGTAAAAGTAATTAAATCAGGCTGTATGCACTCATGGTCATTGGTTTGTGGGGTTTTTTGCTGCAAGTCAGGGTGTAGGCACTCATATTGCAAAAGGCATGTTCAAATTAACGTAGATATTTTTGGTGGGTTTATCTGCATTCCTTGGTGCTCCTGCTGCTTTAGCTGTAACAGGAGAAGTAAGGAAGCTGCAGCATGTTGCTGTTCCTTCCACATGAAGAAATTGTTACCAAATTGCTGCAGGTTTGTTTCTGGGAGAACTTGATGTGCTGGTTCTCTTGTTGCAGGGGATCTACCTCAGCTCCCCTTGAAGGTCTGTGAAAGTCAATCAGTGGGGTATATGCAGCTCCTTTTGTCTGAGCATAGCAGTAGCAGCATCTCACAGGAAAGGTTTTCTTTTGGGTTTTCTTACCCCCACCCTCCTCTCAGTGAAAAAACTTCTATGTCGTTGTGCCCACACACGTACTGTTTGGTTTTGTCTTGACAATTAGATAGGCTTGCATTTTTAAACATGTCCTTGACTAATTTTGATGGTGATTTGGCAGTTATGAGAAAGGTGATATATTGTTTTTTGCAATTTGCTAAAGTGATGATTATGAAGAAAAATCAAATTAGAGTTAAAACTTCTCATTTTAAATAAAGTTGGGTCTTAAACTTGGATGTCTTCAGTGCTGAATAATCTTCCATGTGTGAATTATTACGCTTACTTTTTTTTAAGAGAAACTGGACTAGGGTGTTGGAGCAATAAAGAGTCAGCCATTCAGCTATTTTGCAACTGAGTAACTTCTACAAATACGATTAAGCAGGAAGGTGCAGTGAGGGCTGGTTTGATTTTGATTGTGAGATTGGCTAGGACTGTGATGTGTAGTGCAGTTTCAGTGAGCAAAAGAAGTTGCTTGTCACTCCTCAATATGGCCTTACCATCTCTAAAACAAGAAAAATGTTCCTGAAACAAAGAAGCTCTGGGTTTTTTGTTTGGTTGTGGTTTTTTTCTTCTGTTGTAACCTAGTCGGTGTCAGGTAATTTACCAGTTGGTTTGAGTGCTGATCTGAAGATTGTGTAAGAGTTTTATTTGGTTCCATTAGGTCCAACTAAACTTTGTAATACAGGGGCTATTATCCTGCCAGTTGTGAGGAATTTCTGTTTTATGGAGCAATGCTGACACAAAGACAGTACTGTGCAAGCCGTCTTATAACTGAACACTTTCACACTGCAATTTAGGAGGCGTGCAGTTCAGGAAATTGCTGGCTTCTGCTGGAGCACACTTTTACTGCAAGGAAAATTTTATTCGTCATTCAAGTAATTGGCAGTTTTAATACCTTGTTAGTAATTACCTTATAAACAAACTAATGCATAAATGCAAGGCTCTATGACCTGTTATCTAACTCTCATTCTTATTTGGCCAGTGGAACTGACACATGGTGGTGTTTGTTGTTGTTTTTTATTAAAGTAATTTGTTTCCATTTATTATAAATACTTTCAGCTAAGAGTTAAAAAATGCAGTGTACCTCTACCAGACAGCCTAAGGAGTGAAATATGATACAAGCTCAGCTTTGGAGGGGCTGCAGGATCACTTACCCATTCCCACATGTGGTCAGAAAGCCCATTAATCTCACTTCTGGTTCATTTTGTGAGTTAGGACTTTTTTGTCTTTGAGCGGTAGTTCCCCAAACCCCTTGAATACATGAGAGTTGTCCATGCTACCCTAATGTGTGGCTTACTATTTGATCCAGAGCAAGTATTCCCAGTAAAGGTAAACACCTTCCAGAATTAATATTCTTGTTGGGTTTTTCACTAAAATTGCATTTGCCTGCAATCTCTAGGATCTGGGGAAAGCTCCTAAATTTTGTTAATTCATCAGACAAGGTACAGAATGTACCACAGCTAGAACTGACTTGAACTTACCAAGGTAACAAGAATAATTTCAGGTTACATTTGTTTAATTTGTCATGATCTGCTTTCACCTATGTACTGGTAGCCCCAAACGAATAACCTTATTAATGTTGCTGATGTTCATGTATGATTCTGTACATTATGCTGCTGAGATGGAAAAAACTGGTAGGTTGCTGGGTATGAACATGAAATAGGGTCACTGGAAAAAGGTCATGTCCTTGAAAGTGAAAGGAGGGGTGTTCCTTATGGCAGACTACGATACCAACGTCTTCAGATTGTTGTATACATTTTGTTGTGGAATTGGGTGTGATGCTGAGCTGAAGTTTGATGAGACATGAAGTCCAAAACTCCTGTAATGACCTCTAATACACAGAATTTTTGTTCTTTGCCAACTCACTAGAAGAATCTGTAGGTTGAAATACTAGGTCTAATTCCACAATTATAGAATGTTTTTCAGAGGAGGTGCACTGTCATCCATCTTTTATAATCTAGCTCTATGTTTTTTCTTGGAAGTTCAGTTGGACTTTCATACCAATGGAGTTTTCAAAAAAACCTGCAACACTGTATATAGCTACTGTGACATTAGTTTGCTTGAAATAGAAAACAGCTCTAACCTTATTTCACTACAGTACTGTGACATGCTGTGCCATACAAGTACCAGGTATTTCTACTGTTTAGAAATAGATGGTTATAGAGTTTTGCATCTCTTTTTAACAGCCATGAATTGCAGTAATTTGATTGTATTGCACTTTTTTCATAGTTTCCTGGGATTATATTTTAAGAAATATTAATGAACATTTATTCAAACTATTCCAATTTATGAATTTTGAAATTTTAATAGTATGCATAAAGAACATACTTCATTGGTTTTCTGTAACTCAAAATTATTTTCAAGTAGGGGAAATAAGAACTAACTTTTGCCAGAGTTGTGTAGTTAAGATATGTTTACTCTGGAAATGACAGTCTTTTGCCTACTGCCCTTAAATTTCAGGACCAGTAACAAGATTGCCAACATTTTGTCTGAACATCTGAAGCCATTTCAGAGTCTAGAAACTTTGGACTTGAGCAACAACAACATTTCGGAGCTAAAAATTTCATCATTTCCGTTATTACAGCTCAAGTATCTGTAAGTAAAAGTTACTTTTTTTTCCTTCTTTCAGGTTACTTTCAAAAATCTTCTTTGATAATTTAGATTGGCAGCTGTTTATTAAGGTACTAAATCTTCTTTTAATTAGAATGACGTTAAATATTCCTACTTTGGCTTGTCTAGTTTAAGATAAACTGCTAACTGGAATATATGAGTTGTTACAGTGAGATGTTTTTAATTCGTTAAAAAAAGCTAAGGCCATTATTTTGAGATGAAACAAATATAAGTGTCTCTTGAGAGAAATAATTATTTAATAAAATGAATTTAAGTTCCCTATGGATAGGCTAGTTTGTAGTTATATGAAGTTTGATAGACTTCCTGTGAATACACTTCAATTCTTGTTCAGGAATATTGCAATTCCAGATATACTCACTGATAAAAAAGTAACAGGATTGCCACATTATCTTCTTCCATTATCACACTCTGGTAGAGTAGAGTAAGGTGGTGGTGGTGAAATACTATTTGACTGTAGAATAAGCTGCCAAGAGCTCTAATTAATATGATAAAATTCTATTATAAATGAGTAAGCACCACAAGAGCTTTTTGTTTCACAATTTGTTGTTAAGAATTTATTAAATAACTGTAAATTTAACCTTCTAGACATTGTTTCAACAGGTATATTAACAGTAACCGAATAACGTCTATGGAGCCTGGTGCCTTTGACAATTTGTCTACCACACTTCAAGTATTGAAACTGAACAGGAACAAAATTTCAGCAATTCCTCAAAAGATGTTTAAACTGTCCCATCTGCAGCACCTGTAAGTGTAACTTACAATTGACTAATTGTTTTCAGGTTTTCCAAAGCACTGGCAATGCTTGAACTTTAGCCTTTAATTTAACCAGAGGCAGAGTGAGACAGACAGAGAAAACATATTACTACAACCCTTACTAACTTCAGTGTTGTACTGAACAAAACTAGTCTTATATGTTGGTGAGATGTGAACAGTCTTTGTATTTAAAATTGTGTTTGCCTATTAAAAGTTAAAAAAAAAAAGGCTGGAAAAAGGGAGTAGCCATATTTCAGTAAAAAAGCATCAGTAAAATATTAAGTAAAGTGAACTTACATAGTTCAATGCAGCAGTCATTTACTTACTTTGTGCTTTCACGGTGAAGTGAAGGAAATTCATTTGCTCTAAGATGGCATGACAGTAAGCAATGTGCTTGAATAAATAGACCTTTAGCTGTACTGATACAGTGCTGTCCATAAATGTTTACCAAATAAATAATAAAGTTATATCAAAGAGACTGTGGGATTTTTTTTGTTGTTGTTGGAAGACATAGTGCAGAAAATGGACAAGAGAAGGGGTTGTGCTTTGTCAAATCCTGGATAATTATTTTCCATATCAGATAGTCAAGAGTTAAAAATGACAAAGTCTCTTAGGTGTTGCCCTGGTTTTTGTAAGCCTTCTGTTTTTAACCTTGAAGTCAGATTCTTTCTCACACGGTTTCATGTAAATAATAGCCAGTGTTTACTTAACGGTATTTTCTGTTTTTCATTCCTTTTGTGATATGACAACTTTGATGAGCACCTTTCTTCTCCAGTGGGATTGAGAAGGAAGTGACATGCTCTCCAATCCCTTGTGGAGTTGGGACGTGTATGAAAATGAGATAATGTAAATAAATCCATCCATTTTCCTCCTTTCTGCTGAACCTGGCAGGTGCAAAAGCGTCTTCATTGTGTCTCCCCAGACACACTTAGGTTAACCTTGAATGTGATAGGTTGCAAGTACACTGAAATACTAGGGTTCTCAACACTTCCAGAAACAGTGGCTGTGTTTCTTCTGTATACAAGTGCAGGGCGGGTTTTACTCAGGCCTCAGTAGAAGAGTATGAGAACAGCCCTGCAAAGCTCAGGATTTGTTAAAGATCTTGGTAGATTTTCTGATCTTCAGATTCACCTTAAATCTTAGATGTTGGTTATATTCTTGCCTAAAAATGTTCCCTTTGTTCATAGTTGGTATGCTGACCGAGTTATGTTTGGTGGTGTATCTGCAGGGAAGGCAAAAAATGTGTTATCACCTGAAAGTATTCAGAGAGGAGTGGGGAAGAACCAAAGCCTGTTCNAAGGAATCATGGGAAATGTGGCTGTCTGGGCCACAGAAGGAAATTTACCTGGAAATTAAAGAAATCCTGGCACAGCAAAACATGAACATTACTCCGGGATATGTAGAACATTTTTGTGACTGGCTTTTCAAAAACTTCAGCGTTTCTCGGGACTTACTGGTTAATGTTAATCCTCCTGGAATTCCTCTAAGCGATTTTTGGCA